>JBBMKB010083341.1:0-12188 GCA_037833945.1 Alaria marginata
TGGAAACCCTTTTTGGGGACACATTTACTTGATAATAGTATAGGGACGGGGTTCGGGGTTCTAAAGGGGTTAAGAATGAGCCTGAGACGACGAACCTGGTAAGAGCCAAGGAAGGACAAAAAAGACCGAGGCGTCTGGTATACCCTCCTCCTCATCTGCACGAAGTAGTCGGAACAAGACTCCACCACCATGCGGTGGACCATGCCCATATGCGTCACGAGCTCCTTCCGGACCTGCGCCATGGTACGTACGGTATTGAAGGTAGAAAACAGGGAGAGGCAGATATGAAATACTCGTTATAGAGGGAACCCTGTGTTGGCAAGCCAAGGAAACATACTCCTTCGTATGTTGCAGTGTGTGGGGGTGAAGTTTGAATAATTCAGGCTAACTCTAAAGACATTAATTAATTTCCATGTTCGTGGGAGACGGTATCTTCACTATTAATAGCAGTTGGTGCTTCCAGTTTGCATAAAAAGCGATCGCCCTGAGCGGTCATAGGATAAACATTATTAGCATTGTTCTCTTTGGAGGTGAACGTGCGTTGCCGATGCAACCCGGCAGTGCTCAGAGTGGGGGGCGCCAAGAGCACACCTCACGTTATAATATATTCGTCGTCATTCCCCATTTTCGTAGAACGAGTCGAACATAGTCATCAATGATGTGAAAGCTTGTATTTTACGGGGGACCATACTAAACAGGACCAAATACTGTTACTAAAAATAGGGAAATATATAGATTTGTGTGTGAACCGTAGGTCCTGTTAACTATGGTCCTCCGCAATAGGCGTTGTATGATCCTCTCGCCATTGACGTTTTTCATCATCACTACTTTCACCTGGCAGACATGGTATCAAAGTACCACAAACTAAGCGTTGTATTTTTTTTCGCATTTAGACGTGAAACAAACTCCGCCGGCCAGCCGGCAATCACAATCTTCCAACTGTGTGGGGTCGCCTGCTGTTTTACATCATGACACCCCCAAAAAAAGAAAAAAAGAACGGACCTACCTCAGCGGAGCACTCGATTGGAGCGTTTCCAATGAAACCGTTGGAAACCGCCACCAGCGCCTCGGCCGGCCACGAGAGGAACCAGTTGATGGTGCAGCCGTTCACCAGTCCAGGGAACTTCCGTGCGCGCTCGGGGAACCTGTGGCGTGCAGGACGAAATACAAGTAAGTGTAACACTAGTGCGAGGCGCCACTCCCCTTGACCTCGTTTCTACCGCACTTGAACTCGCTCATAGCAGGCAAAACCCGTGCTTACTCGGCGTGCCTTCCGCTGGCACGTAGTAGCTACTACAGAACACCGAAAATCACTTGGCACCAACGGGGGGCACGCATTTGATACAGTACAGTACGGGACACCAAATAAGAAACAGAAATACTGACCCAGACTGAGTTTCTTATTAAGGAGGGGGAGTGCTCTACACCAACTTCAGCATTTTAAAGGCTCCCGAATTTCATATTTTTCCTGTAAATCTCAGCCTGCGTTTCTTGTTAGTAGCCTGTTTCTTATTAGGTGTCCTGCACTGCTGTATAGGTTGCCCAAACCCAACCGAAATCAGTTTTTGACCACAGAGCTTGCCTCACTCTGGGGTGGTAAATCGGCACAGACTCTGGGTGCATGGGATACATATATGCTGATGTGTGGAAACAACAGTCTAAAGTGAAGAACACAAGCAAAAACACAAAAAAAGGTCAACCCACATTAACTGCCTTGATATCTGATGAGAGATGTTGGGATACCATGCTTTAAGGTACAACCAACCGTCTATGACAATATAACAGGGGGGGGGGGGATGTACTCAATTCTTGCATAGCCGTAGTCATAAGACCATAGACCCTCGCATCCCTACAATGCCGGGACGGGGGGTGAAATTAAATAATGATTTTTCATGTTTGAAGGAGACGATACTCGCCCCGCGATGGACACATTCATAACCCTACCATACAACGCCCCAAATTTCATTAACTCATACTATTAATAATTCAAGACATTATTTATTTTCCGTAGTCAAAGCACACGATACAGGCAAAGCCAACACACTTCGTTCGGCGTGCTATAACCGCTGGCAAAATCAGCTTTTTGTTTCAGAACATCTTGGGAAAACTCACTTTACGCTGACAGGAGACATGCATACGATGCAGTGGAGGTTGGCGCGAACCCGGTCCACGAAGCAACGCGCCAAATTCTCGGGGGTATCAACAAAATCGGGGCGACTTCCGATCGCGTAAGGTCGGATCTCTGCGGCCATCATGAATAGCTCGTCCTGTTTTATACCAGCACAGCACAATGGGTAGTAGGCGCAAATCGATGCGAGTCGACGAGGGAAGAAGGTGTGTTATACCCTTCTCGCGATAAAAATAAAAGGCGCGTACCGTAGTGGGGAGGTGGGGAGAAGAGCCTGCTTGGTGACCCCGGATCTGAGGTACGCCTAGGGAGGGATAAGGAGAAAGAAAAAGTGCGAAGATAATACTCGTAGGTGGGCTGAGCAAAAAACAAATACATAAATATATGCGGAACGAGGTTTCGGCCTGTCGGTTAGGCTGGTGAGTAGAGCAGTGAGCTGGCCGACCACAGGTCACCGCCTAGATACCAGTTATTACACTGGTTATTAGACTAGTTTTTAGACTTCAGTAGTTATTATTAATAGACTAGTTGGCTAGGAATTTTGCACCTTTTAATAGTTGCGTGCAGTAATTTATAGAGTTCTGCGTTTTTGCATCTGTCTGGCGTGTTAGTGGCTCCACTTGTGGTGTTGTGTTTCACAAAGACCATCAATAAGCCAGCCAATTGTGTTGTTGTTGGCGCCAGCCAACGAGTGGCTATTAATGGGCGTGAAGTCCCGCTAATGTACAGCCCTAACTGGCAAGGAAGTGCACCCCATTGAAGTCTATGCAGAAGAATCTACCAGGTAGTATACAGCAGTCTTGGAACCAGAAAGCGGGGACGCAAGAAGTGGGTCCCCGGAGTTGGAGAAAGCCTTCTGGTTGTATATACTCATAGAGAGAGTGGAATGAGACCACTTCGATCGTGATCGACCCAATAACAGCACGAAAAAAGTAGGAAGCGGTTAGGAAAAAACAGCGTCTACCAACCAAGTCCGACGAAGCAGTCGCGGCGGGCGCCAGCCCGTTGGGTCCTACTGGGGCTATGGGCTCGTTGGCTTATACCGGGTACTCACTATTACGGAGGGCCATAGTTAATAGGACCTACGGTACATGCAAAAACCTATATATTTCCCTATTTTTACTAACAATGTTTGGTCCTATTTACTATGGTCCCCCGTAATATCTCAAGACATTAATACATTTCCTTGTTCGAAGGAGACGTTCTGAATGCGACAGGCACCAGAAACAGACAGCTGCATTTTATTACATTCGAGGAGACGAACGCTACTAATAATGCATCAGATATGTAACTCATAAACCTGCTGTAACAAGCGGCGGCCGCACCTTGGGAAACAAGTTCGGCACTTCCCCCGTCATCAAGAAGCTGTTCATGATCTCTAGGAAGGTCTCGTCCTTCATTTCTGCCTCCGTCAGTATGAACGTCGCTGGCTTTCCTTCCTGTCCGCATTTCTTGTACAGAGCTCTAAAACCCATCGTGACACCCCAAGCGTGCGAAGGAGAGCGGCCGAGCACATGGGAGAGAGACCCGAGGAAAACATGAAAAGGCGTAAGGAACGAACGAATCGAATACATAAAAAAACAAAAAGAGAGGTGGCCAAAATCGGGTATTATACCCGGTGGGTTTGTGGCCGTTTTCGGGTACCATTGTATTTCGGTGACCGAAACGACCTCAGCGCGCCATCTCATTGGCCGACGCCGGCCACAACCCGATGATGGCCACATCACTACCCGATTTTGGCTACTCAACAAAAAAAAGTAAAAACAAAACTGAAATATGGACGCCGGTGACACGAGGACAACCCAAAATTAGTAAGAAATTTAACGGGTGCCGCCAGTGCAGGCTGTCCATGATGCTGAACGTGCACAGAGCTCTACAACCCGCCCAACCACGCAACCACAAAACGTGCAAAGAAGTGGTGGATGAAACGGGTGACCGGAGAACAACATGATAAGACGGTATTAGTGTGGGGGTGGTGCAGTTTATTCTAGTCATGCTTCGTGATTCAAAATAAATATATTTATTTCCGTCAGTACGAACGTCGTCGGCTTTCCCTCCCGTCCGCATTTCGTGTACAGAGCCCTGAGCCCCATCATACCAGCGGCATCGTTTGTCGGATTTTCGTATAGACTTTAGTGTTGACATTTGACGGAAAATAGGTTTTTCTCAAATTTCTCGACTAAATCAAATCGGATTCCAAAAATTATAACGTCGGCAAATGCGCTGCGGGCCCAGTAACACTGCTGCCAAACTTGGAGGCATACTTGTTCCAAATGTCAGAGAAAACGCAGGGCGAATTTAAAAGCTGTTATTGGCTTGCCCAGCTCGTATGCACGTATTGTAACCCCCTTCTGTATCTACTTCCAGCTTAGCATCGATCTGTCTCCCCCATACTCTTATAATCTTGCATTATTTTTGTCGTCCGACAATTTGCAACATGAGCTTCAACACTCATAAAGCGTGCCCAGAAAGATACACAAAGCCAAGGGCAACAAAACAGACAAGGAAACCTAAACCTACGCACGAATTGTAGCTTATTCCTGTACCCACGGCTAAGCATCCTTCTATGCGTGAGTTTAAATATTCTGCGGTTTTCCCTGGGGGGCGCTATGTTTACCTCATGTCGTCCATGAAAGAGTTGAGGTTGTAGGCCTTGGTGATGGTGATCTGGAAGGTATAGTTTCCGGCGATGTAGCTTGCAAGTCGCGTCAGGCTTTGCTTTCCCGATCCCCCCACACCAACAAACAGCATGTTCCCGCGCGGCATCCCCAAAATTCTGGACACCGTGATGAGATGTCTTAAGGCGTCGTCGAAAAGCACCAGATCCATCTGCGCGCAGTCGGAGAAGAACATTTGTCGGAAGAAAAGTAGCGGTGTGGTTTAATTTACTCCAGTTTTTAACCCACGGAGAAGAACATTTGCCATGAGAAAAGTGGCGGTGGTTTAATTTACTCCGGTTTTTTAACCTACGGAGGGAGTACATACATGTGAAAGCTATACTTACTGTGGGGTGTGTTTACTCCGGTGTAAATCTACGGAGGGAATGCGACACCGTGTCTCGATAAAATGCGACACCGGTGTTCATCTGCGTTGGCCGTAATGTGGATTCCTTCACAGCTCAAGCGCAGCGACTTACCCTGTTCGCCGGGAACTCCGTGTTGTACTGCTCTGCAAAGTCATGCACCATGGCTCGGAGAACCTCCAAGTCCGGACCTTCTTCGTACACCTTTGGCGCCGCCTGCACAAGAACCTGCCTCAAACAACAAATACGTAAGACGAGGGGGAATGCTGAAATCCCTTGAGCCGTACCTGGTGCATGATAACTCGAAAGGCAAACGACGCATGCTACGGTACTATTAATAACAGCATGTTTTTTCTGAGGCAGACTCCTCACATGAGGAGCTCCGTACCTCACCTAAAAACGTATTTTGAGTAAATTTCAAGTGCATCCCGATGACCAAAATCCATGGCCTAGGTGTACAACAACAAAATCGCATTGAAAAACAAGAATAACATTGCGATGATTTTGGGTGAAGGCGCCCCGTCACATTCAGGAAAGAAAATGCCAGAAATTGCTACCTCTATCGAAGCACGCGTCAAACCAACGGGGAAAATTCCCGAAATTCTCTGAGCGGTGTACTGTACATGTGAACTGGAAAAACCCTTGAGGTACTATTCATATAATATGCTTGCCATCCAACAATGTGCCTGGCGCAGCGTCAGGGTCAACCGCAAAACACGACGAACAAACACAGATTGAAGACCTTCTCGGCACCGCAAACATACTTTCTCACCCCCCCATCTTCGTCGTGCTCGTCGGTCCTCGAAGAAACCCACGAAAAACGCTTCCTGCTTGACTGTTAGGGTGTTTGCAATTTTTCAACCTCTTTGGGTTCGAAAACATGTAAAAAGAGCATTGAAAACGACGAATGCCATAAACTACATAAAATAAGGCCAACCAACTCGGAAAGATATTAAGGTTAGAAAATAAAAATAAAACATGGTCGTAGGAAAACGTCTTTCTTGACCAAAATGGTTTCGCTAATTTTTCGTGGGTTTTGGGTCGGCCTTAGATTGCGACGTTCGACGGTTTCAATACTGTTACTACATGTTTTCCTACGCAACCCCTACCCGAACAAAGTTAGCACCTGGTACATCGCAAACACGCTATTGCTCACGCTGCAAACTGTCAGACAGCAAACACAATACAGTGGTGGGGCCTATATAAGGCGGTATAGTGCGAAGGGATTTTGGGCGCCTTATATCGAGAGGCCACCCTATTCGTATAGGCAGTTGTACTCAGACTTACAGTCGTGCAAACCGATTTCAACCGCCCTATATCGGGTAGCCGCCTTATTCGAACCGCCTTATGTATAGGCCCCACTACTGTACTTTTAACAAGAAGGAGTCACCACCGAAACGATTTGCGATGCTGGGTATATATATACATATATGTATACCAGCCACATGTTTTACGACGCTGGGCTGCTATCACATCGAGACCCCAAAGCTAAACATTTATTTTTATTTTTATTTTTATTTGCTCACCCCGTCCTCGTCGTGCTCGTCGGTCCTCAAGAAATCAACGAAGAACGCCTCCTGGGTGACCATCGTTTGAAGCGTGACATCGTCCGCCTGTGGAGACACCTCGTCTTCGCCCGGACTTTCGCCGGTTACCATCTCGTACGTCAGCAAATGCCCCTGGAAGGCAAAGCGAATAATACATTTCACGTGTATAAGAGGTAATTGGTTAATTAGTTTCCACCTTCGGGGGGGGACGATGCCCCAAACCCCAAAAGGGTCCCAATTCCGTGGGGGCGTGCAATGTATAAAGGGTAGTCTCTTGGGTCAATTAATTTAACATTTTTTCCGGGATCGCGGAGACAATACCAGATGGTGAGCATCCAGCCTCAGATTCATGAGCCCCAGGTCCATCGTCAGCTGCGCGCAGGTAGATGCTATACTATACGGGCTTAATAGTTGCACTATACTGCCAAAATGAACCAACTCAAATTTCCAGTTTGTCCCCCAAACGGAGGTACAGTAGCCCTATAGGGAGAGACACGAAGAGTACCACAACCTGCACCAAACCTTTTGTCCGCCCCAAAAGCTACGTTACCTGGGGTGCGCTGAGCACAGCGCGTCCCAGAACCGCAGTTTGGTGGTCCAGCTCTTTCAGAAACGCCGCTCTATCCTCCAGGGTGGTCAGTTTGTCCGCGAACACACGGCAACACTCGTGCCTCCACAACTTCACCAGGCAGACTTCCGTCGGGATGCTCTCTTTCGGGGCGCGAAGAAGTCCCTATGCCAGCACCGGGAAGGAAAGGCGGGGCGTTTTTATTGGCTGCTTGGATTAGTAGTTTTTGTCACCCGACAATGGGCAGCATCAGCTTCATCGTCGATCCCTCAAAAACAAACATTCCCAGAAAGAAGAAAACCAAGGGAAGCCAAAAATGGAAACTATGGGGCATCATTGTGACAGCTAAGGGTTTCACGAAAGGAGGCGTACATCGAACATGTTTTTGATTACAAACTAGAAAACTGTGGGCTCCTTTGCGACTTAGCACTCACCCAATCTTTCGACCGATGCTGTCCATACCACGTACGAACATAAAAAAACTCAGTAGCCCCTTTGTTTTGAAAGTGTACAGTATACATAACTTCCAATTCTTCGACCAACGTTTTCACCCTACGTACATAAAAACAAACAATAACCCCCTGTGTTGAGAGTACACCACGCCATTCGCCTGTGCGTAATTGGAAAGCCCCCACTAGCTCCATTGTTTTGACATTATACCTGGTGTTCTATAACATCCAATTATTCGGCCGATGTTTTCGGCCTACCTGAAAAACTCATCCAATCTTTTCGACAGAGGTCAGACACCTGGTTCGCTTCAAAATGGCCGAACATGGACGTTGGCTGGCTGTACTACAAAGGTCATAGAACACATTTTACGCGCAAACAAAAGTCTACCAACAGCCTCTTTGTTTTGAAAGTACACCGTTCAGTTCTTCGACCGATGTTTTCATCCCACGACGAGTGCTATGATGGAGTTAGGACGTTTTTGGCCAAAGCTTTTGTGACCTGACGGGGTTCTTCCATTGAGGAGCCAGCCCCTCAATATCGTTGGAAAACCTTTTATATTTGTGAATTTTACAGTATTGTTTTTTGTGTACCTTATAGGTCATGGGGGTTTGGTTGCTTATCAGGTTGCACTTCGATAATTTCTCAACGCCAGTTCTCGGGCGAGGTATAGCTTTCCTCAATAGAGAAAGAAGCCTCACATAATATTTAGGTGCAGCCCCTATGTACCGTAGCGCGCGTCTAACCAGTCGGGGTCCCTCATTAGTGCGGTGCCTTGCCAGACGACGATACCCGCACTAAAGTGGGACCCCGCACTGTCCCAGGATAGTGCAGTACAGCAGCAGTAGCACTCTATAGGACGAGCAAGACCATGGCAAGCGATTAACACCGCACTAAACTGGGGCACCCGCACTCTAGAGGGTACCGCACTAATAACGCAGGACCATGACCGTACCTGAAAAACCCTGGACAGCTCCCGCATGTTGAAGGTGTAGTGGAATTTGCTGGGCGAGGGGAGCATTTTGGCTCGCATCCATCGCCATAGCGCGGTCGTCGCCGCGGGCAAGCGTTCACTGAAGAGCAGGAAAGTCGGCCGTCGCTCCTGCGAAGGAAACCTCCCTTTCGCCTATTTAGTCATCCCACGGTAGCAGGGGAGCAGCAATAAAGTTTCTGAGCAAGGTGTGCTCAATATCTGGCTCGCCCGAAACATGACTTGTGACTTCCAAGATTTTCGTTCGCGAAACCCAATCAACATTCCTATCCGCTATTTAGTCCTGAATAAAACACATGCACTCGTAAAATGACTCTATCTACCAACCGGTAGTTCCCTCACTTCAGGAGCTCAACCAGGCAGGAACGTTGGACCCCACAAAGTGCAACCTCTACCGTGGGATGACTCTATTAATAGAAAGAGCGCACAGGAGCAACGTATATAAGTTGGCACCTGGGATATGATCATTGACGCTGGGGCAAAAAGTGTATGATTTGCGCGCCATATACAGTCGGAGATCTGTGCCTGCCTTTTTTTCTATGCCTTCCAACAGCGCATACAGTTGAAACGAAAGTTTCAAATATCTACATATACCGGCGCGAGTAGTAGCGAGAGCTACCCTATCTGGCAGTACAGAAGAAAGGAGTTAAGCTTGGTGCATATAGGTTTCCATTTTTGTTTTTAATATATACCAGGGCGAGTAGTAGCGAGAGCTACCCTATCTGGCAGTAAAGAAGAATGGAGTTAGGCTTCGTGGGTATAGGTTTCCTTTGTTTGTTTATTTCCCTTGGTGCTCTTCTCTATGGAAATATTTTCGTGAGCGGTCGTCGATGCTGAAGCTCATGCTGCATATGTACATATATTATTATTATGATGCTTGCCCTCCGACAATGTACAGCATGATCTTCAACGTTGATCACTCAAATCATTCCCGAAAGACGAAAACCACGGATACAAAATATGTACATATATCGTCTGGTTCGACCGTGGAAATGAATGAATGTCTTGAATTATGACGAGGGAACATAACCTATAAATAGTACGGTGGACCATAGTAAACAGGACCAAATGTTGTTCGCAAAAATAGGAGAATATATTGTTTATTGTGTGTACCGTAGGTCCCTATTTACTATGGTCCCCCGTAATAGTAATCAGGACCAAATATGGTTGTTAATGGTGAACATTGTGGGATACCAGGTATACAGGTTCTTATGTTTATCGTATGATAGGTCCTGATTGCCATGGTCCCCCGTAATGTTAGTCTGAATTACTGAAACCTATACGATATTACGGAGGACCATATATAGTAATCAGACCCCAGGATGTACACAAAATCCTACATATTCCCCCGTTTTTACGATCCATATTTGATCCTGATTAATAGGTTATCCCCCCCGTAATAGTATTATCAAAAAGAGAGGGAAGATTGGCGCAACTCCACTCCTTTTTGATGTCCAGCTTAGCGAACCTATCTTGCCAGGACTAAACGCGAGGGTGGATTGGTGCAACAACGGCTTCCTTTTCTTCTTTTTGTTTCCGGCTTACCATCCGCCCGTAGATTGAGTTTATGCTCTCCTCCGGCGGCACGATCATGTTGAAGATGAAGAAGTGACGCTTGAGGCGGTTCGGGATATCATTTTTTCCAGCTCCTGGGTGATTCATCGCGCCCACATACTGCAAGTCTTCGATAACCTGCAAGGCCATTAACAACATTGATTGAGGCGTTGGTCTCAGCGTCTCGTTGAAAATGATGATGTCATCAGCGCTAGAGGGGAGTTGATGTTGATGGTGTACAATGTACCGAGTGACGAGGAGTTACAGTATCGTAATCTCGCCGCATGTTGCATCTGTCAGTCAGTGCACTCGTGCGTAGTGGCTGCAACATCACCTGGATACGTATAATACGGACCTGAAAGTCCCTTTTCCAGTACTCACTACGCTGAACGGCCCACCACGTGGTGAACGGCAATCTCATATCACTTCGTGGACGCAAATTTAAAAACCGTTTTTGTATATTCATATTCATACCCCAGCGGCCACTTTCACTCCCGTCCGGATTGGATACAGGGTGTGCAGTAGACAGTACTCGGGGGGCTGAGGGGCGGTGTGGCGACCTTTATCAGACTCTAGCCCCGCTTGATTTTCGATCGTGACTAAAAAAGAGCGAAAACGAGCATAAGGGCGGCGACCCCCTATTACGGGGGACCATAGTAATTACGACCAAATATTGTTAGTAAAAATAGGTTAATATAAAGGTTTTTGTGTACACCGTAGGTCCTATTTACTATGGTCCCCCGTAATACCAAAGACTCACACCGCCGTTTGCTGTGCTTCGGTCGAAACGGAACATCTCCTTCGACCCGAGCTACCCCCTTGGTAGCGGCCCCCTTGGTAGGGGGGGGGCACCCCCCTTTTCACTACCGGGCAACCCGCGCGAGTGACCCTACTACTTTAGACTAGGTATTAGTATAGCACGTTTTGACTGAAAGGTTTTTTTTTCATGACGGGGCTCCTTAACCCAGAATCGTCATAATTTCATTTCTTCTATTGCAATTTTTTTATTTGTATAATACGTAGCAGGCTATGGAGGTGTTAATCGGGTACATATAACTTTTTTTATTCCCCCCCCCTCCCCTCCCCCCGCCCCAAATCAGTTTTGGAAGAGGGTGTACAGAGCTCTCCCAGTGAGGGCAGAGCCTCAGAAAACAAACGATGCCTCCTTTACCGCAGCATGCATGCGTCCTGGGCCAAGGAAGGAGATAAATGCCCTGGAAGGGTTTCCCTTGCCGCACCTTTGGCGTTTTGATGCATGCCGCGGAGGATACCGTTGTCTATACCATACCTTGAGGTCGCCGCGCTTGTCCTTGTCGAGGAAACAGAAACCGCCTGTTTCCACCAGTTGGCGAACTATCTCCAGGGTCGGTTGGTCGTCCCACTCGTTCACCTGCCGGTCGCAAAAAGGGTCGGAACGACAAAAAATAAACTTAGGATTGGCTTAGCTATTGTGAATAACGCCGTTGTCAACCAGACCGTCAGACCGGCAGAAAAATGGTGCAGCTGATTTGCATAAAATACCGACCAAGGTCGACACATGCTACTATACGATCGAGGTAGCACTTTTTGGCTAAACTATTTTCTGAATGACGGGGGGGCGCCTTAACCCAAAATCGTCGCCGGAATGTGATTGTTTGTTTTGCCATGGACACATGGTACGGCAGGGGGCATGCTATTTTTTTGTCTGGAGCCCCCCTCACTTGAGGAGCTCTTAATATTAGTAAGTCACCCAAAAAAAAAAAACTGATTTTGAGCAAACCGAAAGAAACTACAACCAACCCAGGGGTACACGAAAAAACAACATTCCTGACACCCCACTACCCATTTACAGGACCCAGACAGGGGGGGGGGGGTTACTAAAACCAAGTGAAATACAAATTTGAAAAAAACTCGCTTTTCGTAATTTCGTCCTGCGATCACAGCGGTCCGGT
>JBBMKB010083352.1:0-12187 GCA_037833945.1 Alaria marginata
TTTTAGAAATAAAGATGCAAAGAATACTCGCCATTTTTTTTTCTTTCCAGAAACACCTGCGCGGAGGAAGAAGCGTTTTAGAGGTACTTTTGAAATTTCGATCGGGTATCGCTACCCGGAGAAACATGTACCTTTGTGCTGGGGAAAATGTGGAAAAAAAAAACTGCACGGACTATACCTTGTGGTACCCTGCCGGTACCTGGTCAGTCCAAAGTGTTGAGTTCGTTCAACGTTCTTCTTACTCGCGGAAAGCCAATGTCATGCGCCTTGCCAAACCGTAGGGGGTCGCTGGCCCCAAGGCGTTCGTTGTCGGTACTGCTTCCTCGTATCGCAGGCTCGATCACCAGGTTTTTCTCGAGTTGATAGAGACGTCTCTGTGGAACTCGTACAGTAACTTTTGTTGCCTCAGGGATCTTGCATTATTTCGTCACGGGTTTACATGTTACCTGAGTAGCGTTCTAATAGCGTGGATAGGGGATACACTAACCTAAATACACTTTGTTAGAGGTGCACTCCTGCATACGAGCGCAGTACGCGACACCGAGATGCCAGTGTCGACTCAAGAAGTACGCTGTGGCTGAGCACCAGGTATGCAGGGGCATTATCGCGAACACCTTGGGGCTAGCCATTCCCTTCGAGTGAGGCTGGCGTAGTTGCTTTCCGCCTAGTGGGTACGATAGTATCGGTACGAGTGTCGAAAACAAGCTCCTCTGTGATGGTTGTGGATGTTGTGCTCACTCTATGCATACCACCTTTCTTTGACGACCACGAGAGTTTTGATGCATACTGTACATACACTCTTGCCTGGGGTGATTTGTAACTCGTAAAAACGCGCTAGCTCATGGCTATGCAGTATGTCTAGACCTAAACCGGAGTACATTGTAACAGCAATGGTCTTCTACAGTGCCGGTTTCGGTTGTGGTGGTTGTCCTCTAAAATGCTCAGAACGGTTGGCCAAGATAGAAACGATCTGTAGACAGCGTAGTGACTGTATGTCGAGGAAAATATGTTGCCGTTATAGTGCTGATTTTTTTAACTGCACTATAGAGGGACCACTGCCCCATACGATAACCCGGTGATCCTACTTTACATAAATATCACCGACTAGTTTACGATAGGGGTACTGCTAAATGTTTTAAAGACAGCAGCAGTATGTACAGACAGACCAGCATCAAGTATGCTTCAAGTACAGTACGCGTATTATACACGTAGTACAAAGTACACGGCACTGTCAGTATTTGGTTGTGTACTTGTATGTACGTCGTTTGATATGTCTTCACGTCCGTGCTCTACATCAGAGTCATATTTACAAGGCGCTTAGCTCCGCGGGCGCCCGCTGCGCTAGCTCAGGTAGAACAAAACGTGAAGCGGACAGAGCTCCTTGTTGTGGTGCAATTTGCGACTTGAAAATGCCAAGAGATAATGCTCGACGATATGATGATGTGGGTCGCGCTATGATCGGTTGTGCGGGGCTGATTGCGCTTTGTTGTCCTGTGCTTGCAGTAGTAGATGGTCAACGAAAACAGTAATATACCAATTAAGGAGCTGTGTGTGCTTGTTGTGTGATTTGAGCAGGAGTAGGTAGACGCATAGATAAACGTGTATGGTATTAAACGTACGTACAAACCTAATCTACCTCGTACTGGTACGTATAATGAAGAGGAGGGACGCACACAAATTCGGGCAAAAAATCGAGCTGTATATGTTCGACGACACAAACATACTTGCTGATCTCGTCAACTTTGACCACTCTCTCTCGTTCATTGTCGCGCAGCAGCTCCTTAGTAACGCTTGTACTTCGATGCCTTGAGGGCTTAGCTCGCTGGGTTGTGCTATTCTATCCTTATGGTAGATGTAGTCGCTGTGGGTAGATGCGTCTTGATTGTGATTTGAGCAGAAGAAGCAATTGCAAAATAAACGTGTCGTCTACGAACATACTTCGGTATCATATGATACGGGCAAAATATACGTGCACGTATCATACGCACAAACGTTTTGTACTCGTGTAAGACATAAACCTGACTAAAATCAGGAGTAGCCGTACATGTGTCGCCTGTTTGCAGTTCGCACCCAGCTGCAACAGCGACATCAGCCCAAACGAATTATAGCAGCACGAACAGCAGTAGTGGCCCCTTTTCTGTTGTTATTTTTTCCCCTCGATTTCTGTTTTTCAGAGCTTTTTATCTAGAACCTAGTACAAAAACGGCTATCTCGACCAGTTTTAGGCCGTTTTCTAGTTTGACCGAAGTCCTGCACATCCTTTTTTGTTTATTTTTTTTACCTCTTTGAGATAATATACATACCTAGATTTTAGTGTATGAAAAACGTGTGTAGAAGTTGATATGGGGTTTTTTATTATCTTGAAGTAAGTGTTAGAAAGGACAAATCGCTATTAAAAGATGTCTATGTAGTAGTACATGTGTCGCCAGTTCGCAGTTCAAACCCCCCTCCAACAGCAGGAGCAGTCCAGAAAGTCATAGCAGCACGTACAGCAGTAGTGGCCCCTTTTTCTGTTATTTTGTTTCCTCTCGATTTCAGTTTTTCGGAGCTTTTTATCTTGAATTTGGTGTATAAACGGCTATCACGCCCAGTTTAAGGCCGTCTTCGATTCTGACCGAGTTCCTGGAGATCCATTTTTAACTTTTTGTAGACTCTTTGAAAAATGTATCTTGATTTTAGTGTCGAAACAAAAATGTTGAAACTAGTATAGGACTTTTATTATATTGGAATTAGTGTGGGAAATATGTAGAGCACGAGAAACGCGAAGAAGGCAAGAGACGCAAAGAACACCGCCGAAAGACTTCTCCGAGAGGGGGAGTTAAGCAGGCGCTTTCCAAGTAGGAGCGCCGAGAGCGAAGCAGGTCCCATGAATCAAGTCAATATGGTTTGAATAGTTTTGGATGACAAAGGTATATACTTCGTGTGTCTTTACTACATAGACCGATTGTGGAGATGCAGTGGATGGTAGCTCCTGATAGGATCTCGCGCTGGTGGATCGTTGCAAGTGTCGTGAACAGCATGCGCTGGTGGGTGAAATCGGAAGAAATGCGCAGAAACGTCGAACACCATGCTGGTAATAGCGCCACACAAAAGCTAATCTTTGCATCACGCCGCCATGGCAGCCGGGAATGTTTTGGGGTTTTACAGTTCCCACACCTCCTTCACAGGCAGGGCCAACCCAGAACACTGAAGCCTAAGGCCGCCGCTGTTGCGTCGGTTGCCCTGCTGACTTGGGTCTACCTTCCTCAAGACGTTTTGTTTTGAGCGCGGGCGAATGTCCCAGTCTTCAGTACGTGTTATATCCACGGACATCGGCTCGGTGATGAGACCAGTCGCGCCCAGTGCCTTGTTTGAATGAGGAACGTGTGTCCTAACTGACTGTTTTTTTTTTGTCGTATTTTCTCATTGACAAATTGTGTGGGTGTCCTACAACGAGTGTGTGTTGTTTGTTGACATGGGCTCCGTGTGGGTTGCATTAGTATGCTGCATGCCGCCTTTGTCATTACTGCTGAACCACTGTATTGCTGGTACTGCAGTACTGCTGAACTACTGGTACACACGGCTGTACTACTGCGGTGCTCTGCTTTCGGAGTCGCTCTCCTGCTGTGGTTTGTCCCTATCCATCTCTCTCTGTACTTGTCGAGATCGCCATACGAAGTGTTCTGTTCCAGTAATCCAGGTCCACATTCTCCAACATTATTAGTGTTGCCTCACTTGTTCGTTTGTGCTGGTGTTGAGAATCCAGGAACATCTATTAGTGTCCATGGCAAACACAAATAACACACGTGCAAAGCCGTGGAACGCAGGCTGGACCTGTTAAATGCCACCTGCTGGTGCTGCGAGTAGTTGCTATTTTTACCTCTGCTGTAGATGGAGCGTTTATTGCACCTACTTCTGCGACTGATGCTGCTTCAACCAACTGCTGCTGGTAGTATCATAGTCATCCAACGATGCTTGGTTGTATGTTCTTAAATTGTCGACATTTTTCGGAGATTCCGGTTGTCGGACGGGACACGGGAAGCAGGGGTTCGGTAACGTGCGGGTAGACACGAGCCTTTCTTTTTTTTTTGGCGCCGCCGTCAACTTGAAGCTCGCTTTGCTCGTCGGTCGAAACAATGTACGAGTGAACACGTGTTTCTTATATGCACGACGCAAAAGACGCAGAGACCTCTTTCAAAATGCCTAGACCGTCCGCCTCGGCCATGGTAACGATCAATAACTATCGTAGGGTATTTCCCACGTAACAAGTTGAACGTTCGTGTCCCCAGTGAGACCTGGGTTAAAAGCGAGGCCCGTAAAAGCGTGAATATTTCGTGGCACCTCGCAGCTGTTCGCAATCCGTAACAGTGTGCTGCTGTATTTTCAACACGTTGCTCGACTGCTGTGACGGGTCTGGTATGTATGTACTATGCCATAAAAAACAGTAGTAGGTGAACCTTCTAAGAGTGTCCTAGGGCGTCGGGACACATGCTACGGTACCGGTGCCCCATTGTTTCCCTGAGCCTTATCACTCGAGAGGCTCTATACCTCGTGCAAAAATCATTGTGACAAAAGTCAAAATGAAAACCTATGAACAAATGCCATGGCTTAGATACAATTAAAAGTCATTGTGCGGAACAATAATGAAATTTGGACGACTTTGCTGAATGTCCCGCCTTTATCTTAGTATCCGTCTCGGGTTGAAAAGGTCCCTTACATTATCACGCCCCCTACCGTTTTCCTTGCGGGAGGCAATGTACGTGGCCAGTTATAGGAACGTAGAGTCCCCTCTTGAGTGTTTCATCCATTGTATAAAACGAACTCCCTTAAAGTCGCGAAGAACGGTGTGCAGGTCTTTTAGTGTCAGTTCTTGACCGGCTTTCCTTTGTGCGGGGTCTTTAGGATGGGGCTACCAATATCTAGTACGTGTCAATAGTATGCAGTATCCAGAACACGAAGCGGTACACCGTTTAGTACGCGTTTCAATACTTCAGAAGTACATCCGAACCTCAGAGAACGCTATGCTCGGTGTGCTTGGTATGTACGCCACAGGAACATACGGTTGCTGTCAAAGTTCAGGATACCTTGGCACACCACGATGGTTAATTATTTACAATATCGCAATGCCGCAATCGCTGATTTCTTGCAACAAAGTGGCTTGTCACACTGGTTTTCAACTAAGGCCATGGTTCCGAACGAAAACCGCGACAACCCACCCATATATATTTGTCATGGAGTTTGTGATTTCGGGACCAGGTTGTCAGCGGTTACCAGAACGGCCTGCGAATTGCGGAGAAAAATAAAAATAATTTCGAGATGTTCGTACTGACACACACACAGTCGTGAAAAACACCTCTTGAGAACTGGTATACACTTTTATTTTCGAACGCACAATAGTTTTTTCGCTTTGTGAATTGACGGCATCAATTATTCAGCAAAACCCTCAACTGTTTCAACTGCGTCAACACCTATGGCCCATTCAACAGGTGCCCGCTGGCCTCTTACCGGCCGTCAAGCTGTGCTCTCCATTCCGTTTGTGCTGCCTGAAGAGTTTCGACATATATACCCCGGTGGCGAGAATGGGACGTTGCTTCCACGAGCTGTGTAAAGCATCTGCGTCTTTTAACGTCGAGGGCAGCAAGAAATCGCTTTACTGCAAGCGGCATGCCCATGATGGGATGATGGACGTCACTCAGAAGCTTTGTTCACACCACCCTTGCATGATACGGCCGAACTTTAATTTCGAGGGGAAGACGACGCCAGTGTACTGCCAACGCCATGCGGTGGACGGTATGGTCAACGTGGCAAGCAGGCGTTGCATACGTAGTCCCTGTAGAAAGCGGCCGAACTTCAATGTACCGGGCAGCGAGATTGCGGAGTACTGCAAACAGCATGCGGCGGGCGGTATGATCAACGTGGTAAGCAACCGTTGCTCCTATGACTCCTGCACAAAGCATCCGTCCTTTAATGTGGAGGGCATCCATACACCTGTGTACTGCAAACAGCATGCGGAAGACGGCATGGTCGACGTCATCAGTAAGCGTTGCGCACATGACGGGTGCGAGGTGTATCCGTCGTTTAACATGGAGGGCGTCAAGAGGGCGGTGTACTGCAGGCAACATGCCGAGAAGGGCATGGTGGGTGTCAAGAAAACGCGTTGCTCTAATGACTCCTGCACGAAGCATCCGAACTTCAACATACCCGGCAGCAAGAAGGCAGCGTACTGCAAACAGCATGCGGTAGACGGCATGGTCAACGTCATCAGAAAGCGTTGCGCACATGACGGGTGCACGATGTGTCCGTCGTTCAACATGAAGGGCAACAAGACACCGGTGTACTGCAGG
This sequence comes from Alaria marginata, assembly GCA_037833945.1. NCBI lineage: Eukaryota > Phaeophyceae > Laminariales > Alariaceae > Alaria > Alaria marginata. The sequence goes on from JBBMKB010083352.1 coordinate 6,324, forward strand.
CAACATGCAGAAAAGAGCATGGTGAATGTCACCAAAATCCGTTGCTCCTATGACTCCTGCACAAAGCTTCCGTCCTTTAATGTGGAGGGCATGAAGACACCGACGTACTGCAAACTGCATGCGGAAGACGGCATGGTTAACGTCCGATCATGGCGTTCCTCAAGTGTCTCCCGCACCGCAGAGCCGGCACGAAACTTTCCCACAAACGTTGCGGCCAGTGCACGGCATGAAGGCCTTAACTCGGGTTTCTCGGCCGTGAGCCATCGGAAGCGATCTCGGTCAAATATTATCGGCAATACGCCTACGCTGTGCCTCGATCACGAGCCCGTCAAAAGAGAAGTGGATCACACTGTGGGGTTGAATCCTGGTAAGGAAGATCCTCCCATATCGTATGCTGTTAGGTTCAAGAGGTTTGTTCAAGACGACACCGCCGGTATGGTCGTCGAGCCGAGCAGTCAGGTTATATTGCCATCGGTGAGCTCTTTAGGGGGCACAGTCGTATCTGAGGAACCATTCAAGTCGGAAATTGATGCTGCCGTCCTCTTTTAGACGGTTGTGACCGTGCTATCATATAATCGGCTTCTGCTACAATCACCATTGTCGCTGCGACGGTCTCGGTTAAATGAGGATACCACGCAAGGCCGTGGATAGTGTGTCTTAGATATTTTAAACGGGGTTGCTTGAACATCGAACTAGGCGCTGATGTGATACTGCTATGCCATTCCGTGGGCTGCCATCACCTATGCACCTGATGGCGGTATTTGGCTCGCCGTGAAGACATTGTCAACGAGGCTTGGTTGATGGTTACATAGTGGAGACGTGTCTTGGCGTGGATGAGCTCGTCAGCATTTGTTTGGTTTTTTTGTTAAACTTAAAACAGTGTTGAAAACAAGGCGCGGACTTGGTGGTATCTTTGTAGTAAAGGAGTTCAGACCTGAGATTGCAAGAGTATGCCGTATTGACACGATCGTGCTTGCCGTACAAAATATGGCCATAACAGTAGTAACGTCACGCGAATGTCCCTCGACACGCACATTCTGGACAAGATGGCAACCGAGACAGACGTACCGGTGTAGGTCGATGCCAACGGGGCAATCACAAGAGTTGGTTGTACGTGTGTGGGCGGGGGCAATGTTGCGACACGTCTGTTGGGTTTTTTTTTTCCCCCGTTGGTGCATTAAAAGTTCGACAGCAGATCAGAAACTCGTATTTTGGGTAGAGCTCGGGGCCTATTTCCTACCCCGATTTTCAGCTTAAATGCTTAAATTGCTAAAAATCCTAACTATTATTCTACAAAAGAGTACAATGCAAGATGCATTTCTTCGGAGATCGCAAAACTACATCACTTTGCACCCAGGCATCTTTTCATGGTGATAAAACTCAATAACAAGATTGTTGAACAAAACGTTTGAGCACGGCAGACACCAACGCTCATCATGGTGCCCGCTTTCGACGACTCCACGGCACTACCACTGCAGCCGCGGATTTGTACTTCCATACCCGGCACGGCCGTTTAAGCTACATACCAGGATCTACGTTACGCACGTTAGGCGTCAAGGTTCTCTGCCTACTACGGACACCGGGCTTTACTCCGGCAGCTGAACCTTCAAACTGACTGTTCTCCCGCCTCCTCCGACTGCTGCCCCCCTCCCACGGTATATCTTCGTTGGGCTGCGGGAATACTCACGCACCCACCGCCGCGCTTGATTCCCTGGTGTATCCTAACAGAAGCTTTAGGATACGCACGCTTTGGTCCTCTTCAAGGTGCATACAATTGTTGTGCACACATTTGGTCTGCTATTGACTCTTGCGACTGGTCAACCCCATAACAACCTCATACTTGGTCTCACGAGTACTCCGCGATTCACTAAAAAAACTGTCTAAGGTAATTGGAGCAGCTGGCGTTGACTCTTGCATGCGCAAGCGACCCGAAAACGTCAAGTCCACGGCTTTATCCACCGGTGATATGTCTTCGTTTTCGTCAAGCAGGGTTAGCGGATCTTTCCCGAAGTCAGAAACACTTGCAACTTTCCATTTCGAATTGTTGTTTCTTCTCGAAGGTAAGCACAAATGCTTAGTGGTAATTTCGAAGAAACGTAACACGTTAAGACTTGACTTTTCAACACCAAACTTATTAACTGCTCTCGCGAATAGTAGGTTGGGCCGGTGGAGGCCCAAAAACAAACGGAGCCATCCCACGGTACAGGTTGCATTTTTTGGGGTCAAAACGATCCTGACCGGTTTTGCTTTTGATGTGAGGAACTATCGGTTGGTATGACCATTCGACAAGTGGATTTGTTTTAGGGCTTAGCAGATAGAAAAACTGATCGGGTTGCAGTAACCAAACTCTTGGACGTGATGTGTCCGGCGAGATGTTGACCTCCTCAAGGCAGGAACTCAGGAACGTATTGCTGCGCCCGTACCGTGGGAAGACTCAGCAAACAAATAAAGTCGCCACCGTCGGCGTTACGGTTGCGGAAGGCGAAGGGGGCGAGGGGTATCTCCCTCCACCTCGGTTACATTTGATCTACGTTATATACAAGTATTTGCGATGTCTAGTCTCTGATGCAGATAAATTGATGCCCGAAGGTATTTTCTGCCACGCGGAAGCTGTACCGGGCCTCCATCGAAAGTCCCCGCTCGTCGAGTCACAACCCTGGCAGCCGCCGTTAAGACACGGCTGATGTGGAAGCTTAAGGATGGAACACGAGTACTTTATCGTTTTGATTTTATTCTGGTCCGTGAAATAATAACTACACTGTACTACACAAATTATCCCCTAAGCAGATAATGTCGGTATGTTTACACTCTCTGGTTCTGTCGGATCCATGATGCAAAACGCAGTAAGTAGTTATACCGCCTCGGCGTGCAACCGCGGCATCGTGGCGCCATCAACCAATCGCCGCTCTTTAAACGCAACTGGGACAGCCGGAAACATGGAGTGACGATGGACGGGGCCGCTTAAGGGTGGACCCACTCTCGTTCTGCCTTGACTGATTCGCTCAGACGAGAACAACTAACAAGAAGAAGGCATACGTAAAATGTTAAACGATGCCTCCGAATTGGAGTTAGGCCCGTCTTGTTAGACTCATGTCGACACCGACGCGAAACTCAGACTCCAAAAACAAAGAAAAGTTCAGCATATATCCTCTCCACGCGTGTGTGACGGTTGCATCGTGCCACCACCTGAGATACAAGATGTCGACTGTAAAGTCGACGAGGATAGACCCCGACGCGGAGTCGAAGGAGCGCGGGTACTTGTAAGTTGAGTCGCCCTACTTCTGCCTCGAACATTTAGCTCAACGAAACAATTCGGTATACAAATAGTGTAAACCTCAGAAATGAACAAAACCGTAACGCACAAGCCCTTCTCGTTTCTGCCCTACCGACGCATCTCATTGGTACTGCGGCTGTTCATGTGATGGGGCCTTATTTGAAACTGGTCGTGCGTCATTGCGCTGTTCGACATCGATGCAGCGCGACCATACCATCCAACTTGAGCGGAAGATCCGTACTAACGGCTGTCATTTAATTATTGAAAGTATTGTCACCTCTTTTTTGACGACCAGCATGAGTTGATTGGGTAGCCCCTTTGGCAGATAAAAGAAACGAGACACTCGCCTTGTGCAGGCGCGTGCGGTGCGTGGCTACGAACATGTTTGCAAGAGTGGACATACAAGATGTACGGCATTGAATAAAAGTGGGATAAAGATAAATGAACCAAGAATAGTATTGATACAGGATAATGAAGCAAGATTCATCGTACGTAGTGCCTCGTAATACATCTACGTAGTGCTTCGTATTTTGATTCTCGGAGTATCATGGTTACATCCATATTGCCGCTGATCATACACAGGTCCGAATATGTCGTACCATTTGTGCTTATTTATTCCACTATCGGATTCTTCTATCTACTGACTTATCATCAAGGGGGCGTATTGGAATACGGACTTTGCAGTCCACTAGTATCTTGTCAATTCGTAGTCAATACCAATGAGTACAGTATGTTTCTAACGCTAGATGCGGGGAACTAGACTACACGGAAATACTTGGGTAATTCCTGTCTCACCGCGTTGTTGTGTTCAAGCCGTAACTAGCAAATTACCCCAAGTATCGGGAAACGTTGCAAGGGGCATTTTAAGGAAACATAAACAGACTAAACAACATACCAGGCACCGACGTAAGAGTCGGGCACGACGAGCTGACAGTCCGCGATGAATCATTGTCTTATTTTAAAATCATTAAAATAAGAAGACCCAATTTTCGAGCATTTTCTCGGTAGGATAGTAGCTGCTTTCCATCGCGTACAGTGATGCCATCAGGTAAGCCCCCGTTGGACGATAGATATGTTGTCGTTTCGGTCGCCGAAGTGGCAGCTACTCCTGTGGTAGTCGGCGTTCCAGCTGTCGCAGGTACTGGTACTGCTATTGTATGAGTAGATATGTGGCGTTGAAGTTGCAAGTGATGCGATGAAACTGATGCCCAACTGATGTGACGTATATCTCCGGAAGATCGTAGTGTACGCGTTGTCGATGGTGGTGATAGCTGAAGCACTTCGATGGAACATAAGCTGAACTTGTTGTTGACCAAAACGAGAGTAACCACTAGTGCCGTGTTTTATCCCCCGCAGCACCGTTAACGTGCTATTGTCGTGTTGGTTCGTAAGATGCAGGTTGCACCAAACGTTGTGTGCAAGCGAACTTGTTGTCTCTATCGACCTAATGCATGAAACGCAAGGTTGAACTCGAGAACTTGGCATTCTGCAGCTTGAACTGGTCAGTCCCGCTGTACGTACGTCGAGACGCCTCGTTGCCGCGAGTAAAGACCCGTGATGCGTGTATGAGTTTGCAGACATTTCTCCGTGATATTGGCCGTATATCGTGCTGCTTGCGTTATAGCTTGACAGCATTGTAGACCGTGCTGTACGCGTAGTAGCGTCACGGTAGTTAGCGACATACTCCACGTGTGGAACGTCTGAGAAGTTTCTAGAACATAAATATTCCGTATCTCCGAGTTTGACACGTGCTTTGTAGCCTGAACGTTTATAAGCGGATACTGGAGGGGCCCCGTTTGGGCTGGTGATGATTTCCCCGTCGTTAAGCTGAGTAGCCGATTTGCCAACGACCTTGCTGTACGTTGCAGCTTGATTGGTCTGCTTCTTTTCTCATGAAAATTACACGAGGACAAAGACTTGTACGTACTTCCTACTACGTGGTCGCTTCGAAAAAGGTTTTCATGTCGACTTTGCGCGTATGATGCCGCGACATCGGACCCCTTACCTGATAGCGCTAGCAGGTTTCTTACCCGCCTCGCGCACGGAGTGTGAAAGCAGTTTCCTCTCTCGGGTATTCTTCGCGTTATCGGTTTGATGCCCCTGTATCGACGCTGATCTTGGTTTTTGAAAAACCTCCAGAACTTCCTCGGCACTCGACAAAATGAAGAACCTTCCTCGAACGTGTCGGAAATACGTGATGAACTGGACGGGACGCCGTTGCTTGGTGCCAGTTGATGTGATAACCCACTTAATTAACAGGGGGGGGGTTGAAAACTTGTATGTCACCAGTTGATATACTCTATCATCCGCTGGTATACCAGTTGATATATTATATTACCCACTGAAATAACAGGGGGGGGGCAAATAATTGTATGTCACCAGTTGAGATACGATATCACCCGCTGATATACGATATCAGCCACTGTTATAACTCTGGATATCCTATATCACCCACCGAAATAACAGAAGGGGGGGGTAAAAACTTGTATGTCACCGGTTGATATACTATATCACCCGCTTATATTATATATTTTTTGTGTTTTTAAGGGGGGTCAACTTTTTTGGAGGAGGTAAACGTTTTTTTTGGGGG
>JBBMKB010083363.1:0-12187 GCA_037833945.1 Alaria marginata
TATTGCACCGGTAGCCACGACGACCCCCTTGTCGCACAACCCGTGGTGGTTTACGTCGGGAGAGGGTCGTTGTAGTTGCCCCTGTTATAGCGAGGTTTTTTGTTTCAGGCCAGTCGTAAACTTGGCCTGCATGCGAAGGGAGCTCTACGCCATCCCGCTAACGGTAAGGGCTCTACTGTAGTATAGAGGCCTCCACACACAGGACAGAAGTGGATATGCGATGGCGCGAAGTAACGTGATGTTTTGCGACGCGCCTACCGTAAAGCAAAGCGACTGTATGATGTGAACCTTGACATAGCTTCGGCAATGTTGTTGAGGTATGCGGTCGCCGTATCGGCCGCCTGAACCGTCGCCGAAAGCGTTCCCTCGATTTGCAGGCATCAACCACGACCCCCTGCGGTGTCCCCATCAAGCTCCTTCCTGCGTTGTCAAGGAGCCTGGTATAGGTGAGGAGAGACGATCACGACATTCGTGTCCCATGCCTTCGATCAAACATTCGGTCAGTAAGAGACGTTTATTTCGGGCGCGTTAGAAAGCCTCTTTCGGTTTTCATATTCAACATCCCTACCCAATCGTACTATGTCTTAAGGAATACGACGTGCATACTACAGTAGTCTGTGTGTAAGGAGGCGGTATGTCAAGAGTTCAGGCCGCGGTCTACTATATATAGCATGTTTACCTTCGGTTGATCGACGTCGAGCTTCCTGAACGCTCACGGCTTGTCCACCACCCACTGCCCCACCCATCGCCCCACACACTAACACACCCACCCACTCACCCACCGTCCCACCCATCATTCGCCGCAACGCACACCGGCGGAGGATATTTTCGGGCATAACCTCGCGAAACTCCGCAACCAGTCCACGGAATGTGACGGTGATGGCGATGCGGCGGCGGCAGGGGGGGGGTCGGGTGCTAGGGGGGGGGGAGGGGGTCGGGACGAGGAGAAGAAGGAGGAAGCAGCAGTAGCGGCGGAGGGACTGGGTCGCGAGAGGCGGTCGAAGGTGGCGGAGCCCCTCGATCTGGAGGTCATCGATGACCGCAAATTTTACCAGCACCTGCCCAAGGTATGTATCGTTTTGGTTGTCGATGGGGATAATGGTCGATTTGCGGTCGAAAACTGTACATTCAAGTACAGTACCTGGTAGTACTTACGACTGGCTAACTGACGACACGGATTGACCGTCGCAGACCACGATGTCGAGAGACAGAAATTTAGAGTATTGACGGACGGCCTTCTATTAATAAACGCAATACACCTTGTTTTGTGTGGGAGGGCCTTTGACGGGCGGCCGTCCAGACGTTGTACACTGTATTTAGTGTGACTCCTGAAGGCGTCTGACGGCGCCCAAACCTGCCGTCTTCGGGTACCTCTGGTTGCAGATGATATAGAACACCTGGTATTCCCGTGCGGTGAAACCCGTCCAAAATCGTCATCTACAACGCGCTCACATCCATCAATAATGAACCGCCCTCGGTGTAATGCTCGGCTCCTGGCCTATCGCCCTCTCACCAAACATGCCAGAAAACGTCAATTTATGGCTGTGATGCAGTAGGAGTATTCTTGTCGAAAAGCTGACAAAGTCCCCTCCTGTGGCAGACGGCCGTGTATACGTGATGGATTAGGTTTCTTGTTGGATCCCTAAACGTGTGACTGATGGCGCTCAAACTCCCGTATCTTGACGTATTTGCCTCCCGCCCTCTCTGGTAATTATCTCCAGGAGTTCATGGATTCTAGCGGAAGAAGCGGCAACGGTTACGCCGCATCGAACGGCGCCCCAGTTCGCCGAAAATCGCGCAAGAAGGCGGTGGACAGAAGGGCGTCGAAGGGGAGAAAACCAAGTACGTCACGCACCCCAAGATGCAGAACTTCATGTTTCCGCAGGTAAGGATAGAGCGTAAAGGTAACGCTGGCGGTGATAGCGACGGTAGCGGTTATAGTAGCGGTATTGGGAGCGGTAATAGTATGGTAGTGGTATTGGCATCGGTAAAAGTAGCGGTAGCGGCAACGGTGAATGGAAGTAGCGGTATTCAGTTTTGTGAGCATGTGTGTATGCTTCATTTACTCAAAAATAAGATATTTCGAGTCAAAGAACAAACCTGCACTGTGGGTGTGCCATATACATGCAGCTTTGAGAGCAGGTATATACTACTGGGATATGATACGCGTACTCGAAAAGAAAGATACATCAAAGAACAAACTCAAAAACATGAAGACGTGGAGTCCAGTACAAACAATTGCACCATATTTTGTATGAGCGTACTCGTATAATCCTACTACGGGACTGAAAAAGCCACAAATAATCTAAACAACATACTAGGTACCTACGTAAGAGTTGGGTACCACGTCAGTCATATGATCGTGTTGTATAATAGGGGATCATACGAACTGCAGAAGTAGTGCAGTAGTGCAGGAGTACTTGTACGGATGCAAACTAGCTATTTAAAACAAAGAAGACGTTAAGAAACACCGCCGTTGTAACGAAAAAAAGCAAGAAAAATGCAGTAACCTAGCTCGGCTGTTCTGCTCCCTGCTGCGTTGTTGGTGGTTATTGCTGTTGCTGCTTGTTGTTGTTGCTGGTGCTGCTGTTGTTGCTGCTGGTGCTGATGTCGATGGTGATGATGGTGATGATGATGATGATGATGATGATGATGATGATGATGATGATGATGATGATGATGATGATGATGATGATGATAATGATAATGATGATGATGATGATGATGATGATGATGATGACGACGTAGAGCTGGTAAGGAAATGAAGACCTGTTCTCTCGTAGTCGTCGCGCTTTGGTGGTGCTCGTAGAGGGCAGCTTGCTGGCTGTTGTTGCGGTTGTTTCAGGCTGTCCTGGTTGGTCTGGTTGAACGCGGCGCAATTATAAACAAACTTTATGCCTTAAGACCGAAGAACGAAGGCCATAAAAAATGTTGGAACACCCGATTCGTCGAAAAACTCACGCTTGGACAGGAGGTTGCAGGAAAACTGGTTCCTCGTAGTGATGAAGACCTTACCAACCATGTAGCTAGTCCGAATTCTGCTGGAGATCCCCTTGGTCATAAGCATGGTGAAGCCGCTGGTGGAGTTGTTGGCGAGCTGGAGTTGCGTGAGCTGACGGTCGGCGATAAATCCCTGCTTGGAGAGCATCGCAGGTACTTGAAGACTCCTATTCCCGCACGATATTAAGTATTCCCCCGCAAGAACGTCGTGGGCGTGTTGTTGGTGGTGGTGCTGGCTAGAGCACTGCAATTGAAGATGAACTGGCCTTGCTGTAGACCAAAACGAAGGTAACGGCTAGTGCCGCCTTTTACTCCCCGCAGAACCGTTAACGTGCTTTTGTCGTGTTGGTTCGTAAGATGCAGGTTGCACCAAGGGTGCTTGGGTGCAAATAAACTTTTTATCCGTATCGATCTCATGCATGAAAAGCAATGTTGATTTCGATAACCTAACTGTCTGCAGCTTGAGCTGGTCATTATTGCTGTACGTGTGTCTAGACGCCTCTTTGCTGAGAGCAAACACACGTGACGCATGTATGAGTTTGGACAGATTTTTCCGTGATGATGCTCGTTCATCTTGCTGCTTGCGTGATAGCTTGACAGCATTTTGGACCGTGCTGTATGCGTAGTAGCGTGACAGCGGTTTTACAACATACTTCTACGTGTGAAAACGTGAAAACAGTTTCGTGAAGCGTAGTACTCCGTATCTCCGAGTCTGACACGTGCCTCATAGCGTGAAAGCGTGAACACAGATGCTCAAGATGCCCCGTTTGGGCAGAGGATGATTCCCCGTCGTTAGACTGAGTAGCCGATTTGCCAACGACCTTGCTGTACGTAACAGCTTGTTTGGTCTTCTCGTTTTACTCTGAAAATTTCACAAGGACAAATACTTGTACGTACTTCGTATGTAGTAGCTTGAAGAAACGGTTTCAATGACGACTTCGCGCGTATGGTAGCGCGAAACCGGACTCCTTACCTACTATACGCGTGATAGCGCTAGCAGTTTCATTTCCTGCTTCGCGCGCGGAGCGTGAAAGCAGTTTCCTCTCTCGAATATTCCTTACGTAGTTGATGTGATGCCTCTGTGTCGAAGCAGATCCTGGTTCTTGAAGAAATTCCCAGAATTCCTCCGCACCCAGGAAAATGCAGATCGTTCCTCGAACTTCTCGGAAACGCATGACGAACTCAGCAGGACGCCGTTGGTTGGTGCCGTCGATGGGGTGATCAATGGTCGAGGCTCATAACCTGTCAAAATAATGATGCGTGTCGAGGCTCTGACTCTGTGATACTGGCTGCAGAGTGGCACCGAAGTGTCTGTGAAGATCACTTGTGACGAGAAGAAAATAAAAGATAGTTTGGAAAAAGGTGCTTGAGGCCGAAAGGTAAAAACTCACAGAAGAGAACGAAGAGAAGGGGAAGGAGGGGGAGTAAGAAGAAGAAGTAAGGAGTGATCGAGGTGAGCGAGACCGCACCTGATCATCTCGGGAAAATACCCATGGTACGAGTAGATGTACTCTATACGGGTTGTCGTGCTGGCCGACAGTCCGTCCTATAGTAACGTTCTTTGCAAGGTTCCCTGCAACGTTCCCTGGTACTTGTGGTAGTGAGCTAGTTACAACTTGAATATACTACAACAGTGAGAAGGATTAGACCAAGTCTCTCCACATATTGTAGTTCTCCGCATCTAGAATAAGATACTTAGTGTACTCATTAGTAGTGACTACGAATCAACTAGATACTAGTGGACTGCAAAGTCCATTTTCCAATGCAACAAACCCTTCCGCGCGTACGGGTGTGACAACGGCCATAAGGCTAAAGCACAACACAAACACCGTATCTTGAACTTGTAGCGACTGTATATCTCCACAATAAACCGACCACAAATATCGGTTTTGCGAACAAATAGTGAGCTCTCAAGCCTGTATCGACGAGCACAAACAATCCTGTTTGACGACCGCCCGCACGACGTTAGGGCCTCAAACCGCATCACATCAGATGCCACGACGGTCAAGGTATTGAGATGCACGTCGTATCACATTTCAGTATCGAGACATCCCATGTCACGCTTATCGTCATTCGACCCTCTGGCGACGCCGTCGTAGAAATATCTGATATGAGTTCAGAGACAACTACGGCCGATACGCTTGGCCATATCGTACAACAGTGGCATCCTATTGACGGACTGGCTCGATGCGCAACAGGCCAAACATTGAGCACTAGTCGAAGTCACCATCGAAATATTAAATTGTAGCGAGATCGACCGCCCTCTGAGATGACAGGTCGCAGCGGTCCCGGCCGGTCGAACTTACGGCTTTCGTACATCTTGGAAATAAAACAACACTAATTTTGGTGTATCCTCGTGCCGGTGTGCACTCGCCCAAGCATGCCGGGCCGCGGAGACTCATCCCACGGTAGGGACTGCTCTTTCTGCGCCAATATTTTCTGACCGGTTTAGCTTCTCTAGTACGGAACTATCGGTTCGTATGACATGTTTATAAGTTTCTAATGTTGGGACTAGCGCATAGACATGTATTAGTCAGGCTGCGCGAACGAATGTCACGAAACTTATTCGTCGGGTGAGATAATGAGCTCCTTCCTCATGTCAGGAGCTAGCAAACGTCTTGTGCATCCCTACTACCGTGGGACGACTCGACCCGTCGCCCGAAACAAAACGGAAAGAGAAAACCTTCTTGTTTCTTCTGTGGCACCTTCCTGTACGGGTTGTTGTTTAGCCCGTTGAACACAAAGACAGGCGTCGATGCGACCGGTCATCGATATCAAATACATGCCACTAAAGGGTGAGCACGGTTTGACGAAACCAGTTCTTGCTGGCGGGGCTCTTCACATGATGACCAATTTCCCAACGTCGTTAGAATATTATTTCTTAACCTACACCATGGGATGGTTAATCTGGTTGGTTATTCAATTGGTCTCGATGTTTATTTACGGGTGAGATATAGAGCTTGTCAGGCGAGGAATCTCAAAGAAGTATGGGGGATCTCTACCGTCACACCTGCCCCCAGGTATATATATACATATCCAGGATACTCGAACGCGCTCAGAGTATACCATTCCAGCCAAAGGAATGCTATAGTTAGGAATTTTCTATCGAAATCACAGGAGTATTATTACCTCCTCGTTATTCTCCAAGCTGGCCGGGTTTCGTTCTCGGGAAGGCTTACACTTATCGCGGGTCATGGTTAGCACTGTTGAGTGCCCCACTTCGCACGACAGTTGCACTTCGGCATCCTTGTCAGCCGAAACATTCTTCTCGATTGCGATATATCTGCGGTCACGCGTCAGACTCGTTCTGCGATCGGCGCCAAATAACTTGGACTGACGGCCCTCCTCAACCAACTACGATGATTTCAGTGCTGCTTGTATGTTAAGGTGCTTTCGTTAGAAATCTAGGCCATGGGGCCTGGTTTGTAAAGGGCAGGGCTTACGGCAAGTATGGAGAGCCTTAGAGCAGTTAGGTGAAACCCTGCTGAAGCATGCATCGTCCCGACAGTCTATTCACACAGGAAACCGGGGGCCAGAGGAACGGGGGGGGGGGGGGGCCAGAAGTTCTGTACCAGTGGCTGCACGCCTTCATCGTAGCAGGAAGTGGTTGTGAAATCGACTTTTGCGCACCATCAACGCTCGTTACGAACCACCAGCCGGGGTTGTGATTTTGTTCGTCTGTAGTCCATACGGGAATCGCCCTTTTTGGGCCTTTTCAGCGCTGCCCTAAATCTTGTTCAAATGTACTTTCGGCTTGGTCCCCCACCGCGAGCAGTTGGATATCTCGGGCGCGAGAGGGGTGTGGTGTTGGCTGTGACGTCTTGTGTCATCGACAGGAAACTTGCGGGCACTCTTTTCCGGCAGTACGGTTTACGAGGGGCTAACTAGCCTGGGTTAGTATCGCCTTGAGGCTAGTGACCCCGTACCCGCGAGAAAACGCGTCTGCGAGGTATTCCCGGTACATCGTTCAAAGACGAACGACACCACCAACACCACCACCCACCTCCCGATCGTCATCTCCAGCTGGTTTCGGTGGAGAATCAAGCCGAAGGCACCCTCGATATTGTTCAGCGGGCTATTTAAGTCGATAAAGGGCGGTGCGGGCGAGTGTAGACGGTCCAGTGGGCCAAGGCGACCACTACCGGACACGGTCCCGCCCATCCTATACGTATCTACAGGGCATACCCGGTAATGCTATACACCGTGGGGGGCTCGTCGGTACACGAACTTTGCTGTCGTTGTGTGGGGAAAGACGTACTTAGATAGATGTGGGGCGAGTAAGACCACGCTGCCAAAGAATACCACGATCACGTATGACACCAAACGTATTCGTTGCTACCGTTTTGACCTTTCATAGGAACTACAGTAGAATAGCTGCACCTTTGTCCCTTTGCTTCTGCTCAGCCCTTGACCAACAAATGTATGTTTTCCTGCAGTGGGCGAGTGTGTCGTGGGGCTAAATCTTGGCATTGATAAACGTCGTTCGAGGTCCACCTGTACACAATAGATAACAAATACCGGGTTCATTCATATGGAGGGCTGATATTGTATTCTGTATGTGCACGTGTCTTTGTCCTTTTGAATACTATATCTGTATTATTCCCCATCTCCATAGATGTCCTGCAATATGTAGTCGATGGATCGATCGCTTGATGACTAGTTCATATTATGTGTTCAACACACGAAGTACACTGCTACTGGCTAGAGAAATCTCGTCTCTCCGCTCATACCTATAATATATCATGGCCGGAACTCTAGCCGGTATTTCCATGCACATTCGTCACAATTGCACTGAAACTGTTGCGGTGGGCGTTCAAAGAACATATTTAAATGACGTTTGGACAATATTTGACAGCTCTTCGGCTAAGGAACTTCGTCGGTCAGAAATGGTGCGACCAGACCGTGCTACGACACCTGCTACGATGATAGAGGTTCACCATTTTGCTTTTGAAGCTTCCCACTTGAGAGGCCCTAAACCCTCACCGAAAAAATGATTTTGAGCAAACTGAAAGTGCAACTCGATAAACCCCCCCTTGCCTTATCTATACAAAACAAGAATATTGCAAAAATAGAATGACCTTCCGACGATTTTGGGTTAAGGAGCCCGGTCATCCAGAAAATGTAAACGCTAAAAATGCTACCTCTATCATCGTAGAACGCGTCCTACCCCCATCGTAGCGTATGCATGCCCTCCCTTTGCTGTTAAAACCCTTTTTCTTTCGAAACCCGCTGTAGCATAACAGCAAGCCTCGGCCTTACAGTCGCGCCCAGGTCACTACCATACGCACATGTTGGCGGCATGAGGAGCAATATTGTCGGGAACTAGAAAAACCCGTCAGGGACCCGGAAACAGAAGAAGCGATCAACTGACTAACTCCCGATATACCTCTTGAAACAGCGTCAGAACGTATCTATTCACCGCTGTAGTAGGCGATAGTTAGTTTATTCGTACAACAAGTTGGTCATATCTCTATACTCTGGTACCGCCGCTCGCTGACGTCAAAACAAAATCAGTACGTACAGGGGGCGTCACAATCGACAGCAGAAATAGAAGCCGGTTGACTGACCATCACCTTGTAACAACAGACTACAGTACCTATGAGTCGTCCCACGGTAGGGGTTGCACTTTTTGTGGGCGAGCGTTCCTGGCCGGTTGGGCTCCTGAAGTGAGGAACTACCGGTTGGTATGATCATTTTACGAGTTCCTTTCGATTACGACTAGCTGATTGAAATGTTGATCGGGTTGCGCGAACGACAATCTTGGAAGACATGCTTCGGGTGAGATAATGAGCTCCTCACGTCAGGAGCCCAGGGAGTTATTGCTACACCCCTACCGTGGGATGACGTTTATATCACCAACTACCTCAGCTCCCTCACCAACAATCTAACAGGGTTATGGTGGGCGCCAACGTCAACAACGGCAATGTCGGGCAGCCTCCCGACTGACCACACGCCAAACGCGATACCTGGTTACTACGTGAACTCTGCCATCGTTATCCCACATTGCGCATGGCTGTATACGTCATATTGCAAGCTCATATTTCTGCCAGCACAAACCAACCAATCTAAGCTACGCCGGAATGGAAAAAGGCAGGGGGGGGAAGGGTTGAAATCAATTACATATTTGTTTTATGTTTGAAGGAGACGATATCCAAGGCTGTTGCCCGACCGTAAACGCTGGCCTTTAAATATCTCTGCGCCACGACACCCACGTGCGTAGCGCATATTTATACGCGGTGGTAGTAACAACGGTGCCAGCGGCGTCCATAGCCTGTGGTTCCAGGATGTCCCTGTGTCAAGCCGCTTCGTGTCTCGGCAGCCCCAGCCGGAGCTAAAGCAGCAACTATGCCATTGTTCTACCACACAGGACGATCGTGCAGGTGCTGCGATACCCCCTGCTTGGCGTTGTTGAGGGAGAAAGCGGTGCGGCACTATCGCGGCTTGGAGCAGCCGGGTGTGGAGTGGGCAGGCACTTATGATGAGACCAGCATGTTGCCTCTGGTTATGAAAGTTCGCCTGCCAAGGTGTCAGTGCCCCGGCCACCACGTGCGACCATCATATTTGCATGTACACGTTGTTGATAACTACAGTGCCAGTGTTGCCTGCAGCCGGCACATTGTTTTAGCCGCGTAGTCGCTTTCCGCCTTAAGAACCTCAGCCTGAGGCACGGCAGCACCTGTACCATTGTCCTCTGCGAGAGGCCGATGGGGCAGGTGCTGTCATGCCTCTGGCTAAGGTTTTTCAGGCTGTAACTGACTTAGTACCGCGTGCTTCGTGGGCGCTGGCTGCGGACGTAGCTGGCACTGCTATGATCAGCGTGTTGTCTCGGAATTAGTCCTGACCTATTGAGCTACCAATTCCACGGCACCCGCGTGTGCAATCAGTTGATGGACGCCTTTAGAAAATGGCATTACCAGCGGCATCCGCAGTCCGCTGCTCCGAGCCGTCCCGTGCCAAGCCGCTCGTGCCTCCACCGCCCCAGCTGGAGGCACAACAACACGCGCACTACCGTTCTCACCCTCCGGAAGGTTTGCATTTTTCCCCGGAAAAATATATCGCTGTTAGGACCGCTGTTGTACCCCCGCTTGGGGCTGTGGAAACAGAAAGTGGCTCGGCATCGCTCGGCCCAGAGCTGCCGGCTTCGGCTGCCCCTGGTAGCGCTAGTTTCCAACTTGGTTTCTAAAATCGAAATATCGCGTGCTCTGTTACTAGCGTCACGGCACCTACCTGCGCAAGCTATACATATGTAGGCTCGTCACCAATTATCCCACCCCCCCCCCCTTCCCCGCCCAGACAAGTCTGCCTGGGTTTTACTGTACCTAAAAATACACGTGCAGGATCGGACGGCTGAGATCACAAGGTGTGCCTGGCCGCTGAATGGTCGTGTTGAAGGCCAAACGACGCCAACTAGCCGAATATAATCAGCCGAATAAATCCAGTTAGGCAGTATAGAAAGACGTGGTAGATACAATTATTATTATACCAATTGAGTGTATTAAGTCGCTTACTGTCGTCGATGATGCCCCCTGCGAACGGACAAAGACGCGTGCGGGAGAAAGGAACCACACACAGCAATACTGTTGGTCGCTATGCTTTCAAGGTATATTTAGGTACGTAAAAGGGTACATCCCTTGCTGCACTCTGGCTGCATACCTTCAAGCACCGGTCTACTTTAGAGTCACCCCACGGTAGGGTTTGCAGCAGACGTTCCTGAGCTCCTGGCATATGGAGCTCAATATCTCCCCCGAAACACGATTTTGAAGAATCGTTCTATGTAGACTGTAGGGCGTTGAACAGTGTGTTCGATGGGTGGACTAACATCGGACGTCGGCGGAGCTTACAGCTTCCACCATCTTCCCCCTTAGGTCCTCCAACTCGCTGCACGACCCAACAATGAGTCATCAGACCGTCGGGGTTGCACTGTTCGGGAAAAGCCGTTCCTGACCGGTTGAGCTCCTCGAACGAAGAACCATCGGTTGGTATACAATTTTTACGAGTGCATTATACTTTAGGACTATAATAGCGCACATAAATGATGGTCGGGTTGGGCGGACGAATGTCTTCGATGTCACTTTCCGGGTGATATATTGAGCTCCTCATGTCAGGAGCTCAGAACATTTTTTTGCACCCCTACCGTGCGTGGGATGACTCCACTAAATCATACCTCAGCCTTCCCAGAGTTCGACGACGACAGGGGTTGTGCTGGCGAACACTGCAACTACTTTACCGCGATCATCAGCACCGATGGAATCACGGCATCGTTGCCAACGTACACGTGCGTTGCGACGCTGAACCCGTAAGCCAATGCTGGAGCCCACGTGTGTGTTGGCGGCGATAGGGTGGTTTCATCGGTGTTGACGATTACGACGAAGTGGCCCCGGTCTCCACGAGGACAATCCAAGCCGACTTCAACCTCTGGGCGAGCTTGAAACATGGTTCGTGGGTGTTGAGTCGTGACACAGACAGGAAGACCTGACGAGGACGATAATGGCGGATTCATCGCTAAGGCTGTAGACTAAGCGTTTGTTTGTCGCTGTCGTTTCGCACGCTCGAGGACTGCGACAATGTACTCCGATGAAATGAATGTGTGCATCTAGTGCGCGTCGTTCAGGGTGATTTCATTACGATGAAGCCTGTAGCGGGGGTAGTTGTCAAATGTCAAAATAACGATGCGTGCCGAGGCTCTGACTCTGTGATAAGAGCTGCAGAGTGGCACCGAAGTGTCTTTGAACATCACTTGCGATGAGAAGAAAGGAGAAGACAGTTTGGAAAAAGGCGCTTGAGGCCAAAAGGTAGAAACCAAAGAAGATAAGGAAGAGAAGGAGAGGGGGAAGAGGAGTAGGGAGAAAACCCGTGAGGGGCTAGGTTACTGCATTTTCTTATTTGTGTTTTTCGTAATCGCTGGGGTGTTCCTAAACCTCTTCTTTGTTTTGGCATAACTACGTTGCATCCGTACGAATACTTCCGTGCTACTTCACGACTTCGGCAGTACGTATGATCCTCTAACATACAATGAGGTCATATGACTGACGTGGTACCCGACTCTTACGTCGGTACCTCGGGTATGTTGTTTAGATTATAGATGGTATCATTTTCGAGTACGTGTCATATACCAGTAGTATGTACCTGCTCTCAAAACTGCATGTATGTGGCACACCCATATTGCAGGTTTATTATTTGACTTCGA
>JBBMKB010083374.1:0-12186 GCA_037833945.1 Alaria marginata
ACCCGTGAGGTTTGACCTGACCCGCGAACAGCCCTGGATATTTCCGTGTACCACTTTTGGTGGGTTTTCTTTTTTCCCTCCCAGGTGGGGTATTAATTAATCCCCTCCAGAGTGACTGGAGCCTGTCCTGTGACCACTGACCACGGACTTGATTATTCATGCGAGTTAATGTGAGAACAACAACAACAACAACAACAACAACAATCTTTGATGAAGACACAAACACCCTGCTGTAAATACGCGCGATCTGCGATCTGGGTATCACATAGCTTGCAAAGATAAGTTTCGACCAAATTTTCGATCTCACAGCTGTAGTGCGAGGTCAGCGCACGCAATACCATACAAAAGGTACGAGTCCGTTTCGTACCATACAGTACGGGACACCTAATAAGAAACAGAAATACTGACCCAGGCTGAGTTTCTTATTTAGGAGGGGGAGTACAGTATTCAACACTAACTTCAGCATAAATGCTCCCGAATTTATTATTTTCCTGTAAATCTCAGCCTGCGTTTCTTGTTAGCCTGTTTCTTATTAGGTGTCCTGTACTACCAACTACTTAAAAGCACTTGTAGTGCTGTTGTTCACAGCGTGGACATGTAAGTCGTATCATACCTGGTAGGTTATTCCTGCCGCCTATTTATAGTACAACACAGCTCAAAAGCTCTGACAGACATATTCTCCAGCCTGCTTGCTACGAACGAGCTATCGTACTGGTACTCTGTCTTAATATACAAAACCAGATTGGCTCGTATCACATACATACATACACCTATATATGAAAAAGGTATAACAACAAAGCTTGACAATGGTATCTCTCTCTCTCTCGTAGAGTGAAGAATCAGCACCGACACAGAGTGTGCCGGATGTCGATGGGGGGGAAAGAACGAAGAACACACAAACACACACACGCACCGCCATCATATCCGGTATTACAGAGAGTTGTCAAACATACAAAAACAGCCTCAGCACTCAGCATCATGTCAGTGGTCTGCAATCTGCAATACCGGTATACAGCACTGAAAATATCAGGAAAATATCCACAGGCGTTGATTGGTGCGAGTCCTTGGCGCCTTTCTTTACGACTGCTGCGGAGCCACTCACCACATGTGTTGGCTTTAATTTGCGCAAAAGCACCAATGGCTTGACCATGCCATCTGCACCCACAGGATAGGGCTCCATGAGCGCCTTCTTTCGGCCTTTCCTGAAGGAAGCTGCTGGAGCTCGGCCGTACAGGACACATGCCACGGTCGACTCATCCACAGCGTAATTGTGCACTTCGACAGACCGATCCGGATGGGCCGATTTAAGGGTCCGCTCCGTCTGGGCGCGAACATCGTCTGCCGGATGCTCTAGCCAGTAGTGGTCATCTAGCACACTATCTCCCACAAGCGCGATTTTAAGCTCCGGCGACTGCTGCATCGCGCAACGAAACTGACGTCGACCGCCCAGCCACTGCTCCTTGCTGTACACTGATGTACACGTAGCCCTGCGAGTAGTCCTGAAGAATAAACTGATGACAGCTCAAGGCTCTCCCTCTGCGCTCGATTCTCCCTCTCTGCTGTCTCCACCGTCCACCAGAACTAAAAACGACGAAGAGTTTCGAATCAACAAAAAAATGAAATTAACATACCGCCGACCTTATTCTTCTCTGTCTGCGAGATAAACCTCCAGAAGTTGATGGGTGATGAAACCTCGATCAGCGATTATCGTAGTATGACGACAATAAACAAGGCTTGCAACATGCGTGTTGGGAGTCGATGTCTTCACCGCACGACGAGCAAAACCTTACCAGGTAGTTCGGAGGAAAGAGGACCAGGACAAGTATTATATCAGAAGCGCTTAACCGCTATACCTGGTGTCTGAGCTGCCTCCTCCCTTCTAGCTTGATCGCCCAGCAAACTTACAACTTACAACAACTAAAAACAGCAGCCAGCACCAAACCCGACAGTCCCGCCGGAAACCCGCCGCATATGAAATTACAGACGGGTCAAGCCATAATGCTGGTATGTGCCAGCCAACAATACCAGTAGTATAAAGAACACCAGCACTATTGGGTAAAATATCGACAATTTTATTATTAGAAAATTAATGATACATAGCGGATTACGCTCGTGCCAAGCGATTTAACCAGCACTATAACGAAAATAAGTACTATTAAACAGGCACTATATAGAGACCCCCGATGTGTTAGACTGCAGCAGCAGCAGCAGAGCAGCAGCAGCAGCAGCAGCAGCAGCAGCAGCAGCAGCAGCAGCAGCAGCAGCAGCAGCAGTACCTACGACTATTAATAGCTACCTACGACGCAAAAACGCAAACACTGAATAGCAAAGCACCACCCTCACCCTCGCCTACCTCTACCCTGTTGGAGCAGCACCAGCGTAGGTGAAATATGGTGCATGGACGAAGGAATGCCGCGAATGCCAAGCCCTGGTGCTTTGCGGGGATGCTCCTTCTGCTGCTATCGGTAGCAACAATACGGCTTGAGGGCTGCCTTGCTTTCACGGTGAGCGGCGGCGTTGTGGGTTCCGGACCGCGATATAGGCTTTTCACTGCGAGGTACCCTCTTGAAGGTGGCCCTCCCCAGCTTCGCCTGCACTACGCAGTCGTAGTGGAAAGCGTCGCAGCGAAATCGTGTGTCTTGCCAAACAAGTACGAGGACGACGACGACGACGACGACGACGACGACGACGACGAGCGTTTGGTTCTGTTCGACTTCTTGCCTAAAGAGCCCACAGCGTTGCCCACCACCTTGCGGCTGCTGACGGGCGGGAACGTGGAAGGGAAGCTCAGGGAGCGTGAGCTTCAATTTTTGCCACCGGGGTCTGTTTGCGTTGGGGAAAGTGACTGCACTTTGGAGGACATGCGAGAGTTTGTCAGGGCGTACCCCGATCGCTTGTCACTTATCTCGAACAATTGCTTCTCGTTCGTAGACGCGTTCGTTGAAGTACATGCTCTGAACCCTCCTGTAGACGGCGGTGGGGCTTGAAGTCCATCATGCCAGGGATGATACAGCAGTATGATACTTGATTCAAGTTCATTCGGCGATTGTTGCGGGGCTGCCCCTTGGGTGAATGAACTGTGCCCTTGTGTACATGTACTGAGGAGATCTTTCGGGCAGGTGTGACACACTGATGTACGCATGGATATTTTACACCTGGTAGAGGTGAGTGGGGTGTACGTGAAGGCAAATCGACGACATCGTCACGAAAAGCCGAGCGTCTATCTTACTTGGCAGAAGGCAGCGCACACTGCGCGACGCATTTCATACGAAACTGGGGTGGATTCGACGTAGCGCGAGCAGCATAGAATGACGGTCGACCGTCGACCAGCGAGCGGTATGTACGATGTGCGGAGTATCTAGATTGGGATTGTCGCGCGACGAAGGTGTTATTTACTTTTTACATTTATTACGTACGAACGGTATTGTAGCTAGGGTATTGCCTTTCACTCATGGTTGTATGCATGATACCATACGTACAACGCACACAACTGACGTGTTTCTGTTGGAGACGTCACAGAGACGACGTACACACTATACCTGGTATATACCTGGTTACTGCGGGACGGAACAGACCACCCGCAAACGAATGCAGGTGGGGCGAAGAGGGCTTGGCTGAGGTTCGGTGTAAATGGAAACAGTGGTATATTAAGCCGATGATTCGCAGCTTGCCTGCGAGGGGATGGGAGAGTCGGGGCTACGGAATTTTACTGACACAGTCCACATAGGGTAGAGGCAATATTTGAATATTTGCATCCTCTGGTTTGTTTCTGGCAATGCTTATAAATACTGCTGTACTACATGTCCTTGGACGTGTTTGTGTTGTTGTTGTGCGACACTTCTTGGGGTTGCATACCATGACGGCTGTAAAAGGGTTGCCTTGGCGCTGAGAGCGTCATGCCTGGGGTATCATATGAGAGGATTGCCGAATGGGTCGTTGATGGGGGGCGCAGTTGCGTTAACAACAGGGCTGGGGGGGGCTTCGTGATTGTGATTCTCTTGTCTTTTTTTAACTTCAAAGCGTGCAGCTGGTGGATCGCTCCAACAGCAGCCTTCATATTATTTCTTGTTCGATCACTGCCAACCGTAACAGCACACTAGGGAAGGGCACCTGTCGTCGTAGCCGTGTGTAGTCTGTTGTATTAAGCCCACGCAGCCGGCTAGAGGAGAACACGTACCTTCTCTAATGAACTGCAGTTGGAGTAAATAGCTGTGTCACGTCATTGCGGGCGATGCAGTGGCGTTTATTTGAGTACCAGCTGGTGCCAGGTACCTTTTCTTCGCGATTGTGCAGTAAACTGCGTCCAGGTTGGGGAAAGGCTTTGCCAGGATCTCGCCCGACTTTGAGTTCGGTTTTCTCCGCGTTTTTAGAGAAGACTTGCTTGCGCCGTCTGTGCTGCGCTCAAGTTTTGGCGCTTGAGTTGTTGTTTTCAGGTGGGCGTATCATTCTAAACAGACGTTTTCAAGTTTTCCAATTTTCTTCACCTATATTATGTCCTCGTCCAAGGACAGGAAGGCTTCATTTCGAGGCAGGCACCAAAATAACCATCCCCGGGTGGCTCATATACTGCATGATGTACACGTGTACGATTAGATCAGACCTTCGGTCGCTCCTTTTCACTCCATCACAATGCTCGTACGTATATTTAGTAGTAGTACAAGCTGCGCGCAAGTAGCGGGAAAATGTTTATGGGTTCATTCAGTTGATTCGTTGGCTTCGTTCTCAACAGCGGGGAGTGATATTCACGACGCGATAATAATTTACGACTGCGGGGACATTTAAGATATGTCCCCCGGTTTCAGATTTTTTTAATATTCGGGGCTTCCATACTTTACCTGGCCGTTCTTTGTCTAGAAGTGACCTTGAGAATGCATGCAAAGCGGTTAGCTCGATAAGAAGAGGGGAATTTGCCTTTTGTACTGGCGTGTTCACGCTAACATTAAGAGCCCTGTAGAGAGGAATGAGAGGGGTTAGATTTGATTAGTTTTGAAATCGGCGTCATCACTGAAGAGCAGCCTCCACCAGACGCCCGTTTGCTACACGTCGATGGGAGTGGGGATGGCCGCGATGATTTTTATTATATTTCCACACGATGGAGTTTTCGCCCCTACCTGAAAATTAACTCGGGCTGTCAGCGCTTTCTTCCGCACAATTGCGCCGTCCTGCCTTTGTTTTTCGAGGTGGTTGGATGGTCTTAAGTACGTGGGAACCAACATGTCTTCTGGTACAGAGCCTCTTGTACGCTGAATATTCGTGGGGGAGCCTTACTTGCTTTCGCCACGAAACAGCGGCTTGGATGTCGTATCACAGATCTCTGGTTATCTCAGGTGGGGATGTGCACGACGCACCAGATGCCCATGAAAAAAAACTCGTTTGTACCCAATTCCATCGCAACCCCACGTTTTGGGAGTTGAGCTAAGCCATGTCAGGCAACACAGGCAGGCGGTTTTGCGTTCGCGTCAATGCATGGTATATGATACACACACAACATAACGCTGTTTTCAATCGAAGCATCATGATGAATGCATGGTACGTTCTGCCGCTATATACCGTGGAGCAGTCTAGCCCAACAGCTGCAGAGGCAAGTGTCGAGTACCTACATCAGTAGAACTCATTCGTGGAACAGAGGAAGTAAATCCTCGCAATGCCAGCGTGCAGATACACCAAATTCGCAGAAGGAGTTAAAAAAAGGTGTTTTGGTAGGTTACATAGCAGTCTAACATCGACGCCCGCCAACGGTGTCAGGAGTAAACATCTCAGGCATGCATCTCACAAAACGCGGCATACGGTGCGGCGCCACATCCCCGACCTAGCCCCCCCAAAAATGCAGCTTACGAGCTCTTCGGAGTCGATTCGTGCTTCAACACGAAAGCATGGCCACCTACGAATGTAACGCGACTCTCGCGCACGCCTGCATCTGCCGGACGATGTTGTGTAACATGCAAGGCTCCAAATGCAACCGTTTACATGCCCACTTCCTCAGGGGTGTTTGTGGCGAGCGTAACAGCGTGTACGATTTTCATCTCGTCGGCAATGAGGCCGTACACAGACCGATGCCGTTTGAGAAGCGGTAAACCCTCGAAAGATTTGCTGACGACGCTGATCATGAACTTTGACTCCTCGCCGCCCGACTCATCCTGGATCGTTAACTTCAACGGCTCCAATTGCTGCAACCTGGACAACAACACGCGATTGATTAAAACGATATACACATACAGCTGCAGACAGATGCAGACAAGGCATTTCGTGGATAGGCGTGCTATACATCAAAGGTCCTTGCCAACATGAAAGTATATCATTCACCTCGCCTAAAACTCCAAAAAACACCGGCCGGCTCTATAACTCCCCCAGCGGAATACTTTTAGTAAAATTGCTGTAGTTCGTATTTTTCACAACTGAGGTTGTAAGTTTGTAGCCAAGTGACTCTTCTCGCAACACAATAGTCTGGGGTCAAACGCATCGCAACACGGTCTCTAGACGAACTTGACTATCAACGATATCGAACCGACGATCTCGAACTGGAAATAATAACGTACCTGTTGACTACGTATGACGCGATGCGTTCGACTACAGCTTATTGTGTTGCGATAAGAATAATTTGGCTACCAACTACAGCCTCAGTTGTGAACAGTACGACCTACGGCAGTACTATTGCGTTGCGACCACTGCCTGTCTAGAACCTACAGAGGTTTAGACAATTATAAGAACGAAAAAACCTTCAGCGAACTTCTGTAATACTGTCTTTCGCGCAGCAGATACCATTTTCAGCATATTGTAGCCGATGGAACACGACTTACGGAAAGCGTCAAACGGCCTGATCCAAACTTGCAATGGCTGTACATCTGGTATTTGAAGAAAGCTTGAATACGCCCAGACAGTATTAACTACCAGCAGATCACTAAAACGTAAGCCTTGCTGTGTGTGCATTCCGTAAAGGCATTCCTGTATTTTGTCATTCTGCAGCCCCTACTCGTAGCCTGTACACGGAACGCGGGGCTCCGTTAGAGGCTGGCATCGGTAGGCATGCAAGTGGTCGGCGTTATTGCCCAAGTTCAATGTTGCACAACATCGCGGCGCGAAAAAATGTTCGTTTTTCAAGTTGACCCAGAGGTGACGGAGTGTTATTTATAGAGTTCGCCTCATGATTCTTCCCGGAACACAATAAGTTGGAGTCGAACGCATCGCAACATGGTATCTAGACGAACTCGACCATCAGCGATTCCGAACTGGAAACAATCACGAACCTGGTAATTGGTGACAGGTACGTGAGTATTTCCAGTTCGAGATCGTCGGTTCGAAATCGTTAATACTCAAGTTCGTCGAGAAATTACGTTGCGATGCATTCGATTCCACCTGTTTGTGTTGCGACAAGAATTGTTGGCTACCAACTTCAGCCTCAGTTGTGGAACAGTACGGACTACGGCAGCACTAATGTGTTTCGACTACCGCCTGTCTAGAGCCCACCGAGGTACCCATAAGAGCTTGGGACGAAAAAACAAACATCGAACTTCTGTAAAACTGTCCTTGGCGCAGCAGCTATACCATTTCCAGTATATTGTGGCCAATGATACACGCCTTACGGAAAGCGCCAAACCTCCTGAACCAAACCTGTTACGGCTGTACATCTGATATTTGAAAAAAGTTTACATCCACCCCAATATATGTTTAACTACCAGCAGACCAATAAAACGTCCGGCTTGTGTGTGTATTCCGTGAAGGCATTCCTGTGTTTTGGTCATTGTGCAGCCCTCTACTCGTATTATAGTCTGTACAGCTACTTTGCGGCGCTCGTGCTTTACGGAACGCGGGGCTCCGTTAGAGGCTGGCATTGGTCGGTATGCGAGTGGTCGGCATTATCGCCGAAGTTTTATGTTGCACAACACCGGCGGCGCGAAAAATTGAACGTTTTTCAAAGTGACTGGCGGCCTGTTATTTATTCGAGCTGGGCTGGTCAAGATAAGCTTTTTAGATGGTCACGCACATTGGCGGTTGGCGGTCATTTTGTTTTCGATTTTTGAGCTGAAAACTTAACACGTGCTTCATTGTAGTCTTCCCAAGGGATTCGTTATTGAACCACTTAATTTTTTTTTTCGTCAGCTAAGGCGTATTTTAATAATAACCGAAAGTTGGTTATGGCCACAACTGACGAAAAAGAAAAAAGTTAAGTGGTACAGTAACGAATCTCTTTATCTTGCCCGTAAGAAAGACGCATAAAAAAACAGGTCAAAAGTATAAAAATTGGTGCGCTAATCCCACATTTGCGATTTCCTCCAAAACTGGGGGTTTCCTGGGGATTTGCTGGCAATTTGTATTCTGCCGCATAAAAAAACGGTTTCAAAAAGACATTTTCCGCTGAAAAAGCTCAATAAACTCAACAACGAATCGCACGAACGTGCCCAAGCAGCAAACAACACAGACATGCATGACCGCTTTGATTGGCTGATCAACATCAGCAGGATTTGCCCAGCTGCCGCTACTTCGTCGTCGTTCATGAGATACGAACAGACGAACTAAAAAGCTGTTCTTGGCCGGCCCAGCTCGTAGCGTTCGTCTCTGGAGTATGTTTCGGGTCGAAGAATACGTCGAAATGATCTGGCGGAAGTACCAAACAGATTGCCGTGGGTGTAAGCTTTCTTCAGATATCTGATGTTCGGGCAAACTAGGTTTGGTTCGGGAGGTAAAACGCTTTCCGTAAGGCGTGTTTCCTACAGCTAAACTAAACCGGTATATGGTAGAAATAGCATTAGCTTCTGCTGCAAAAACAACTTATACATAAGTTTGTATTCGAGCAGCAGCAAAAAGAAACACGAAAAAAAAATGTAAGGAGTGGTCCCGTAACTTACTTTTCGTCAATTCGCGCCGCCATCGTCCCACCCTCCTGTTTCTCCTCCTCCTCGACTTCAGCCGGCATCGCTTGCTCGATAGCAGCACGAAGGGCAGGCTCGCCGCCCAATGCAATCGCCTTTGCTTTCATTGTTCGCAGCATATTGATGAAGCCGTTGTTGCGCCTATCATAGACATGCAGAGAGTCCGTGTGGAGTATTGCGTCGGAAATCAGGGGGGGGGAAACATGTACGGGTGCATATCAAAGCACAATCGCGCGCCTATCGAGCGCATCGGCGACAACCAATATGTTTGTGAAACGTAACGTTAGCCGCCGACGTGCAGCCGACCGACCGAAGGGTTTTCGGCCACTCTCCCGCAACAAAAACACCGTCAAACAGGAACGTACTACAGTAGGCGGGATAAATAGGGACTTCCGAGACAGAATACTGCGTCAACAGAAAAACAGAGGGGGGGTGTCTGCGACATACTCTTAGTATTATGCACAAGAAACTGGAAATGCCCATCACTACTGTTTCTAGCTTCCTCTCGCGGGTACGCGAAGATTCGACCCGGAGGCAAGGATGACATGGGATTCAAACTAGAAACGATGCGCAGGACCACTGCTGCAGCAGCACGAGTAGTGGAGTCACGTAGCAGATGCGTACCAAAGACGACCCCGAAACGGTGTCACAGCAGCAGCGATGGCTGACTGCCTCAAAAATACGCGACAACAACGTGGCACCGCGCACCGTGCAGGCAGATCTTCAAACTGCTGCAGTTGCCTTCCACACCCGCTGAATTCCGCGCCCATTGATGAGATGCAGCGACGAATGCGCTTAACATTGGGATGCCGTTGTGTGTCTATGATACAATACGCCCACACCACGCCCGTTGCTTCGTAATTAAATTAGAGAGTTTGCAGCGGAACAAGAACGCCACGGTGGTAAAATCGCAATCTACATGTCGGCGGCTTGCCCTGGCTGCAACGCACCCTGCTGTTAGGCTGGCGTGAAGACCCGCCACCTTAATGAACTCCGGTTTGACGGTCTGGATAGACTCGGGGGTGTTGCCGGACAGCCCCATCGAAAGAAGCCCAGCCAGGCCCTTGGTGATCATGGCGTCCGAATCCGTCTGGAAGTAGACGAGGCCGTCGGCCTTTACCTCTGCCGCCACGTACACCGTGGAGAGGCACCTAGAAGGCAAGGGGGTGGGGTCAAGGCATTGGCTCGATGAAACGCAACAAACCGGAGGTATCTGCCTTGCAGACACAGATGCAGGGTACACATCATACGTTGGCGCTAGGAGTTCTCCGGGGAACGGTTGGGATTATGCGTAATGCATACTGCCGTCGTTCGATTATTCGTCTTCGCTGTTGTTTAATACCTGGTAAGATTTTAATTCGTAACAGGAGAGGGTCAGCAAAAAAACAAACTACCCAGGGTATTCATAAATTACTATTAATAGGGTCCCAGATTGGTCCACAGGCCTCATGCAAAGCATCAGCAGAGGTATACCTGGTATTCTGGTATACTCCAAGACATCTGGTATGCTGTATCAGGTATACTCGTTTTCTGACACAAGTATCATATTATGTTTTACCTGGTACCTTGTATGATATCCATATTACACGTGTCGTTGTTGGCCTCGTCACATCGACCGATGGCCGATGGGCGGTTGTGTTGTTGTGTACGAGTACTTGCAACATAAAGAAAAACGTCAATGAAGGCTATCATGTTCGAGAAGCCATCTCCGCTGGCGACCTCCCGCGCTGCGCGATAAGTGAGTCAATGCTTGCTGCACGGAGCCAACAACTGAACAGATGACGCAACGGCCAACAACAAGCGGCCGGCTGTGCAACAGATAGTGGTTCGAGCGCCTTATCAGGTGCCAGGTACCCTCTGACCTCTGCTTCGGAATAGCACACAGGTGCTGCTGTGTGGGCAGTGCTGTGTAACCTGAGCAGCCACCATGATGACGGATGACGTGAGCTGGTGCTTGAGCGACATGATACGGAAGTGCCCGTTGTTTACGAACGTTTGTACTGTAAGCAGCATCCGATTACTTGTTCCAGACAAACAGACGGCAGACTACAACCCACGGGATCTACGAGTAGTGCCATGAATCTACATGGCACCGCCTCAGGTTCAAACATCCAACTCAAATTGCCTGTGCGAGAGCGCACGAGCGTGTTATACTGCTGTACGTACACTGCTGTGGGCGAGCACTCACCCCAAGACCTTGTTCTCCTCTGTCATGAGAGACGGGTCCAATTTATCTCCCATCTGCGCGAGGTGTAGCAGCTGCATCTGCCGCATCTTGTTGTTCGGACACGACCTGAACACCTTCGTCAATCGCTCCAGCTCTGGAGTCAACCCTAGCTCCTTGAGGTCAGTCGACGTGGACATGTGGTAGGCGCCTCGGCCATGACGAGCTGCGCGGGGCGAAAACCCACCGCCTTGAAATAATATGGCATTTGGAGCCACAAACGCCTGCCCAACCGAGCAGATGCCGGTGGCTAGCGCAGCTACTAACAAAGCAACCCGTGACATCACTTCGGCACACGGATAGCTATGCTGGAGAGCTCGCGCCAACCGCACGTTGTAAGAGAAGATGACGCAAAATGGAGGTAGATGTGCTGTCATATGGTCTTCATGTGATGAGCATGGTTTTCGTAGGTCCTGCAGAGGCGTTATTGAAGCGTTTCGTGTTTGTATTTTTTTTTGGAATTTTTTGTCGACGAATCGGAACGCTCGCGCGGTCTCGGCAGTGCCCAGTGATCGAGCTGCAGTGATCGGGGATCATATCATATCACCTCGAGTTGTGACATTCTCAAGAAGCAGCGTCGGGATCATAGACTTTCCCTGTTGTGTTGTTTTTAGACCGTTCGCTGCAGGAATAGTCTATGCACGCGCGTATTATATGCACCACCGCGTGATTGTAGTCGTTTTTATGAAGGCTAAATCACGGGCACACAATAACGACAAATCCCTCCTTGGTCACAACGTCAACCATGACTTACGTTGAGGCGGTTGATGACACGTTCGGACAAGCTTTCAGTTAAATTCGGTCCGATGAGGGCTCTGTCGGCTTGTAGTAGAGTGGTAAATAATCGCAAACGAGGCAACAAAGCGTCATACTTGCAGTGTTTTGGAGTACGCCGTGTGCATTCGACGCTAAAAATGAAATCCCGCCGCATTCGAAACACACTTATCCTACATGAGCAACGCCATCAAAAACAAACATTTTGGTGATGAGTTTGATTACCTGCGGAAACTAATGTGTTTAGTAGGGCTGTGAGTTGGCTGACTAATAGTCGCCAGCTAGTTATTAGTTGGCTAGGTATTATAGTTAGTTGCGGCG
>JBBMKB010083385.1:0-12183 GCA_037833945.1 Alaria marginata
ACTCTGAACGGATCACGCTGGTTAAGGGCTCCAACCCATCCTAGTGTCACAGTGCTCACACCTTGGTCGATGATATGCGGCGTGGGCCGGCCAGGCGTCTGGTAAAAAAACATATGACCTCTGGTGTGTAGAAAACAGACGACAAAATTCTCTATCCCTCTCCGAATGCAAAAAATAGAACTTTTTGAAGGTTTGGACGAACGCCCTAGGACGCCGCAGGCGACCTCTCGCCCCCTAGACTACGGATCGTAATGATACCTTCGAGGCCGTAATGTATATTCACTAGCCTTGCCCTGTACGAAGTGCGTTAGTCGTGGGTTGAGTCTATGTGTCATGAAATCTATGATAGAGCTCGACGGTGTGATACACCATCATTAGTATACCATCGCCACGTACGTATTACACGATACATCTTGCCATAGCGCTGTTCTCTACTTCCTAGAGCACCGATCCGCACACATGTACTTGTACATACGTGGGCCTATGGATCTATTCGTGTCGCACACACCAGACACCAGATAACACATGCGTCACGTACTGCGACGGGTCTTCGTCTAATCAGCTCTATGGAATCCCTCTGGCAAGAGCTTCGACGGTTGCACGAGGAAACTTACGTAACTTTCGAGTGTGCACGATATATATATACCAGTATATTTCAAACAAGTTGGTATTAGAGGTACAATTCAATTTTGAAGTTAATAATTGGGCATCACGCTGTCTTTATATAATTAATAGATAAATAGATTACAGGGGAACGTAGTTAATAGGACCTTCGGTAGACACAAAAACCTATATATGCGTCTATTTGCAATACCAATATTTGGTCCTATTTACTGCATTGCCCCGTAAAAGTACAAGCGGACCCCGATGCACAGTTCAATGGTCTAGCAATATAAAAATGAAAAAGAGATATATATATAGCATAAACGATAATGATATTCCGACGAGTTTGGGTTAAGGAGCCCCGTCATCCAGAAAAATTAATTGCCAAAAAGTGCTACCAGGTACGTCTGTCGTAGCACGCGTCAGATGTACTCTACGGTTTGTCGTACTGGCCGATAGCCCGTCCTGTACGAAGTAACGTTCCTTGCAGTGTTCCCGGCGGCGTTGCCCAATACTTCCGGTGGTAAGCTATGTACAAGCTAGATATGCAATACACCGGCGCAGGAGTCATATATATATTATATATATATATATATATATATATATCCACGGTAGGGGTTGCACTTTTTGGGGTCAAACGTTCCTGACCGGTTGCGCTCCTGAAGTGAGGAACTACCGACTGGTATGATATTTTCACGAGTGCATTTTTTTTAGGACTAGCGGATAGAAATGTTGGTCGGGTTGCGAGAACGAAAATCTTGCAAGTTATGTTTCGGGTGAGATATTGAGCTCCTCATGTCACGAGCTCTGGAACTTCTGGCTGCACCCGTACCGTGGGATGGCTCCCAGAAGTAATCAACCGAGTTTTGCCGCATATAGTATTTCCCCGCATCTAGAATAAGATGTTTGGCGTATTCATACGTGGGGACTGCAAATCAACTCCGGTAGGTACTGTTAATAGTGCGCTGTAAAGTCCAGATTCCAACACCGTGCCGGCCGATCAGTTCGTGAGTGCTGAGAATATAGCAAGCGATAGGGCACCCATCTACCCACGCGGGGGCCCATAGTGTGATCGGACTAGGTAGAGAAGGCGAATTGCCTCCGTGCCACGTCTGCCTATTGTGAAGTTCGTGTGGTTACTCACGTACGTGTGTTCGTTGTTCACCGCTTGGAGATCGCATCATATTCCGTGTCCACGCCCCGATGAATGACTGAAAATAACAGGATGGGTTCACAGAGAACCCATCTAACTCCTCTATTTCTGAATAACAAGTTAAACTTCCCTACTTCAATCGAGACCTTCCAATTCCCGGTGACTCGGTAATTCCCGACTTTTAGAGGTAATACCACAACCCTGAGCTGATTGAGTTGTTTGAGCCGAACGAAATACTCTCTCTGCCGTGACGTTGGTATCGTTTTCGAACCTAGCGACGCGTGATACGGTAGAGGTGACCCGGTTTGGCCGGACCCTTTCCCGAATGACGGGGGCTCCTTAACCCAAAGTCACCGGAATGCCATTATTGTTTCGCACCATGATTGTTTTCTACATCTGGACCACGGGTTGATTCATCAGATTGCACATTCACATGTTTTCTCGAAAT
This sequence comes from Alaria marginata, assembly GCA_037833945.1. Lineage (NCBI taxonomy): Eukaryota > Phaeophyceae > Laminariales > Alariaceae > Alaria > Alaria marginata. Next base: position 2,205 of record JBBMKB010083385.1, read on the forward strand.
CAGGGTTTTAGCTGAGGTATCGAGCTTGTCAAGTGAGGAGCCTAAGAAAGCATGTGGTGTACCTCTTCCCTTGCATGCGTAAATTCGCTTACTACGCCGTACTGGTAATCTCCAGACATGCTCTCCCTCCTGCCAACGCGTTGGGGGTATGCTTCAAAGGAAATCCTTGTGCTTCCCAGCTCTAGGCACCAAGCCCGGAGACCGCACCTGCACATCCTCAGCTCCGCCCCTGCAGTCGTCGGAACGAACAACGTCAACACCATCATGGCTAGGCTCGTTGGGCGCCAGAATTTCGTCATTGATCGTCTGCCTAAACGTAACCAGAACCATGACAAAAGCAGCCGTCAGAAAAACAAACTGGTAGTCCACCCAGGCGGGGGAGGAGGTCGAAATGGACCATGCGAACAATATCGCGAAGCCTGCCGGGCCGAGGGAGCGGCCGAGGCTTTCCGTCATGTTGTACAAGCCGCCTAGTTTTCCGCGCATGCTAGAGGGGGCCATGCTGGCCGAGACGATCGTCAAGGCTAGGTTGACCTGTGGGGGACACGCACACGAGCGAGAAAGGGGAAAACGCACAGCGGTAGAGTTGACCCACGGTAGGGGTGCAGCAAACGCGTATAGGCTGGTAACACGAAGAGCTCAATATCTCACCCGAAACATTCCTTCAGAGATTTTTGTCCGCGCAACCCGACCAACATTTGTATACGCTATATTAGTTAAAAAACAAATACAGTTGTATAATTATCGTATATACCACCGGTAGTTCCTCACTTGAGGAGAGCTCAACCGGTCAGAACCGTTTCGCCCAAACAAGTGCAACCCCTACACCGCGGGATGACTCGACAGGCAATGGAGGGTGCCGTGGGGCCGCAGCCACTGATGCGCGCTACGGCGGTAGAGGTAGCAGGTTTTGCGCTAAATGGTTTCCCAGCTGAAGAACTATCAAACACATTTGTAACCCCGTTTGTGTTTTCCTAAAATCCTAAAATCTTATAGCTGCACACCTGTAGCCCCACGGGATTGCCATTTGATGTTACGTCAGCGATGTTTGTCCAACTCGAGTTTTAGACGAGGAGTGAGTCATCCCACGGTAGGGGTTTCACCTTTTGGGGGCAAACGTTCCTGACCGGTCGAGCTCCTGAAGTGTGGAACTACCGGTTGGTATGATACTTTTACGATTGCCTTTGTTTTAGGACTAGCGGATAGAAATGTTGGTCGGGTTGCGCGAACGAAAATATTGGAAGTCATGTTTGGGGTGAGCTACTGAGCTCTTCATGTCAGGAGCTCAGGAAGTTAATGCTGCACCCCTACCGTGGGATGACTCGAGTGGAGTTCATGAAGTGAGGGTCTTCGGAAAAGACGAGGTCCTCCTCTTCCAAAGCATGCGTTCGCTGTTGTGTCAACTGTCAACTAGTCTAGCAACTCGTTTCACGCTTTTTCTCACTAGACGGAGGAAGCGGCCGAGTTTATTGTAGGCCGTGTTGAAGAGGCCCCCTGTATAGCTTTCCGCGCTTGCCCCATGAAACCATGTTGGCCGCGGCAATCGCTAACGCCAGGTTAACGACGCATGCCACGGTGACGGCGAACGATTTCGTTTCTGAGGGGCCCGTCACTCGAGGAACCCTGAACCTCGCTCAAAACTGATTTGGAGAAGAATACCAGAGAGCCATCTGACGATCAATCCCATGGCCTAGGTATACAACGAAACGTATGGCTAAACAATGATAACGTTCCGAAGAAGTTTGGGTGAAGCAGCCCCGGTCATTCATCAAACGTTTCAGCCAAAGAAGGGATATACCTTTATCGTAACGCGCGCGTAACCTGCTGTTGGAAAATTATTGAAACAGGCGGGGATTGGGGGGTGTTGATCAGAAAACCTTGGCTGTACCTTGCTGTGGCACGCCTCAAAGCCCATTTTAATTGGAATACGTTATGGACACATGCTACGCTGAAAGTGCACCATTTTTGTTCTGAGGCTTCTCACTTGAGGACCTAGCTCTATGCCTCACCCAAAAACTGGTTGAAACTAATGGTTCCTGTGGTATAGCGTGTATACCAGCGCATAGCTGGTGTGGACGATCAGACCCACTTTCCGATGACCGGACAAGATACAGCCTGACCTTGAGGGTGAACGCTTAAGTCGCTGCGAGGCGAACGTGTATGAACGCTTCAATAGAAGAGACAAGATAGTGTTGGCAACTCCATGCCAATATTGAAGAATGTATGTGCTCAAAAGCGAGGCTGATGATGATGAGGAAACGAAGAGAGTGGGAGAGTGCGCGTGCAAACGCTCCTGTTCCTCTGACGATCTTGATGATTGCAAATGCAACATGTACTTCCTACGATACCTTGCGACATATAGCGCAACATCAACACCTTGCGTCAAATAGCGCAACAACAGTCGTGACCGATCTTGTGCACAGTCTCTATACACCTATTAATTATTCCCCATCACGTATTCCGCATCATATTTTTGCTTGTGTGGAATCTTTATTCCACACGTGGATACTGAGCAAGTAGCCCACTTATTGTATAGTAGACCCTACAGTAGGTACGACAATGTGTTAATTGTCCTGCATACCTTTACTGGCTTCGTAAGGAACTCTCATTGGTCACTATTGGATTAACTATTGGATACATCTAGGATCCAACTCTTGAACATAAGCTACAGATAATTCCTCCGTGTTATCCAGTGACGACACATGATGACTATTAACAAGTAAGTCTCTAGTTATACCGGTACCAGGTACCAGGTACACTATCAAGCTACGTACTGGTATGTACTTGGGAGTTTACAGCAATGCTGCCACACGCATGATGCTGTGCGGTTGCTTGTACGTACTACCAGATACCCTGGGTTATCCAGCATTGAATAGATGGGTATACTCTATTACTGCTGTAATGAGTACCATCTCTAATTCGACCCCTCGATGCGCTAACACATTGAATTGAGTTGAATTTCGAAATTCAACTAAGTCGCTATATACTTGTTACTTCTGCGTTACATGCCCTAATTAAAAAAAGGCACGTAACAACGATGATGAGTGTTGCGGGGAAAATACTTCGCAAACATTATGTAGAGCCAACTCATTCTGCTGAAATACCCAAGCGGTGACCACAAAACAAGCGGACATGAAAAAATCCTGCTCTGCTACTATACGTGCTTCTGCATGTTTCTGCAATATTACTTACTAATCCACAATACCAGGATATACCAATAGGACGTGAACTATATTCCGGTCAGTTAATCAACCGAAGAATAGAAAATGTCTGCAATACAGTAGCCCCAAACAGTGAATATGTTCATCATTCCGCAACAAGCATAGGAGTGAACAGCCTACCAGTGTTCCTGCCACCCACAAATAAAGGAACAAAGGGGCACTGCCAGCGATATACATAATGTTAAAGACTACCTGTTCAAGAGAGACATCACCTCTCACGTATATTAATATTCCGTTTGTACTTGTCCAGGTGGCGGGGTTTTTTGCCGTACAACCTGAAGTACCGGATGTGGCACATAAAAAATTAATATTCAACTATCCAATCGAACTTGCTTGTTCGATTTGTACCCTTACTTTGTACTGAGTGCGAACTTTCGCAATCTCCAAGCCGTGCACAACACTGGTCGTGGTCTCTGCTTGCCCCGTACAAAGAAAACATGCGACACTCTACGTACGGGTTTGGTGAAGGATATAATGCATTTCACGTTTCCGGTGGCTCGACCTTGTGGGTGTAGACGTCGTCATGTGTGCTTGGTCCGTTGTCCGTTGCGTAAGACTTGAGGCTCAACTAAATCTTGAACTTGGAGAGGTATGTAGCTTCCTTTCCCTCGAAACTGGTTGCCGTCATCAGCTCCGCCCCCACCGTTGATTATGCAGAGGCAGTGTCTGTGTCTTGACCCCGACGTTGATGGCCCTCCGACCAGGAAGAAGAAGTCTGAGGTTGGCTTGCGAGTGTACACGAACGCTGTCGATGTCGCCAGTGGCTCTCTGTCCTCGTGTGTCAAACTCGCAGGTTCTGCCGCGGAGTTTGCCCATGATTGTTCTTCCGCTGTCGTCAGCGTGTGAACTTCCTCTTCCTGACGGTCGGTGTCGTCGTTGAGCTTGTCTTGAAGATGTAGCTCAATAGCAGCTGGTGCGACTCCGGGTGAAGCGGACGTTGTCGATCCGTCGCTCCCTGGTGATGATGACTCAGCTGATGGCCCGGTGGTCCCAGATGGTGATAATCCAGCGACTCCAATGATCCCATGTGATGCTGTCTATCCAGCTGGTGCTCCGGTAATCCAAGATGAAGTTGACCCAGTGATCCTGAATTCAGTTGCTCCGATGTGCGATGGTGGTCCAGTGATTCCATTGGGGATTATGACCAACTAGTTGTCCTCCTCCGAGACCCGCCATGGGCCTCTATCAGTGTGGGAGAAATCTGCACGCTTATCCGGAGGTTTTGCTTGCGGTGCTCTGTCCACGAGCAGCTGGGCAGGTAGCAGCTTGCCGTACGCTATCTCGAAGGTTCCCTCAGCATAGGTTCATGATCTCGTACTGGCGGTCACATGATGCGGTACACCCTGTGCGACCCCAGTCGATGTAGAAGGTGCGACCCCAGGCGAAATTGCAGTCGATACTTCTGACGATGTCGCTGCAGCTCCTGGTGAAGACGCTCGAGCTCCTATCCACGACGCTCCTCCCCCTTGTGAAGATACTTCAGTTCCCGTCGGTGACACTCCGGCTGTTGTCGGTGAGTTGTTCTCGCCTTGAAGGATGCTCGCGTTCTCATGTAGGCTATCCTGGACTTGCGGACGTTGGCGCTCCACCTCAGCGACAGTGGTTTCCTCAGACGTGCTCTCCTGGATTATCGCTCGTTGGCGCTTAGTCTCAGCAACAGTTACCTCCTCAGGCGTGTTGTTGCGTGCGTGTGCTGCAAGGGCTCTAGCAGGTGTTGATGGCGTCTTAATCGTGTCACCCAGAGCGTGAAGAGATACGTCATACGAGCACAAACCCTTGTCCTCGGGGTGTTGGTTCAGCGGAAGCGAAGTGTTGCTGTCGAACGGCAAGTGGGGGTTTCCCGTCTCGAGGATGGTGCTTACCCCCGATTTATTTGGCTTCATGGGGGAGAAGAGGTTGCGTCCGAGTCCAGGAACGATCATAGCTGAGATGCGAACTGGAACAGGTCGCCCAGCCTGGTCGATGATGCGTCCCCGGATGGTGCCAGTTGCAGTCGCGAATACCCTCTCGTTACCAGCGGTCACGATGGCCTTCGGCTCCTCCAGCTTCTTGTAGTCTCTCATGCTGTGCCGCAGTCTTGGAATCAGCTCGTCGTCAACCAAGTGGTCCGACGCGCCGCTGTCCACTAACATATTGAATCTGTCGCCGTTGGGGTGCAAATCTCCCCCGTCATTGCCAACCACCGGTTCCTTCGGTGGGCGCGGCGTTCCTTGCTCGTAGCAGTCCTCGTCGTTGTGATAAGTGGTCTCATGTACAGAGCACCACTTTTGCCCAGCCACGCCTTTGGCTCGGGCCATTCAGGAAGATTTCCTCTTCTTGTTCTTCGGACAGTTACGCGCGTAGTGCCCCTGCTTGCCACAGTTGTAGAAGGTCGATGTTTCCGCTGTCATGGCTATACCACGACCAGCAATCGCCCCATTTGCTCTGTCGCTACGTGACAGAACGTCAAGGTACAGGTGACACATTGTGCTCTGCATCTGGTCGATGTCGAAGGTGGAGTCGCGGTACATAATCAACTTAAAATCCTTGTATTCCGCAGTGAACCCCTGGACGCAGATGTCCTCGAACCTCCGATCGGAGATAGATTCACCCATCTTGTCGAGCTCAGAACGCGCCAGTATCTTCTCCATGAAGGAGTGGTCCGGATCTTGCCCGGGTTCCATGCTGGAGTTGACCAGCCTCTCCATGGTTGCGCGGATGACTTAGTAGTTGACCTTGTTGTACTTGGCCACCAGCTCCTGCAGAGCGTTCTTCCCGTTGCCGCTTATCCCGGTCTCGTCCTCGTGCTTGAGTACTAGTAGGGATGCCGACGCTTCCGTCAGCAAGAAAAGGACCGCGTAGAGGTCCTCGTTGGCCCTATCGTACCCGGTGATGTCCTGGTCGAGAGTAGCCTGCGCTCCAAGCATAAATGAACGCGCATGGGAGATCCCTGTGCCAACCGAGTCTTCGGTCGGTCGGGTCTTCCCCTTAATCCAGCGTCCGATATCTCGGCGTGTTACGCCAAGTACTACCGCAAGCTTCTTATACCCACCTCGGAAATCGCCCGGCCTCCTGCCGTTGAACTTCCGGAGTCTTGTGATGGTGTTGGCAAAGTTGCCGCTGCCGTACCCCATGCTGATAGGAAGTACTTGGCCTAGCGGTCTGGTTAGATACCCGCAGTCAGTGGTCGAACCGACTGCGCGGTGTTGAAGTCGTACAGCAGAGCTCCCGGGCGAAGGTGATGTCGCAGTTTGCTCGAGGGTCTCGAGATTTTTCCGATTTCTGATATCCAACGTAAATCAGCGTACAAAGCAGAGCTCCTAACTATGTGGCAGTACCAAAGTTGTGATGGAATTGCTCTCAGCACTATTGCTCGAGGGTCTCGAGACTTTTCTGATTTACGATATCCAACGTAAATCAGCGTACAAAGCACAGCTTCTAACTATACGGCAGTATCTGAAGTTGTGATGGAGTTGCTCTTAGCACTTTTTGCTCGAGGATCTCAAGTATTATCCGATTTACGGTGTTTAACGTAAATCAAGGTACACAGCAGAGCCCCTAAATATCTAGCAGCGCCAAAGTTGAAGTGGAGGTGCTTCCGTACCAGCTGTCGCTCGAGGGTCACGAGGCGTATGATCCACAGTGTAGACCACGACCAAAAACAGAGCTCCCAACTAATAATCGCGAACATTGTTGTTGCCGTCGTACAGCATATATACTCGAGTTTTATTCGAATTTTTTGGAGTCCGCATCAAAACGACACAGCAGAGGTGATTGTATAACCTCTAACGCAGTATAGCTCTAGGAGTCTCACACAAGTTGCAGCAATCCAAACAATAGCAGTACCGCAGATATTGCTGGATGCCCCGTGTAGAACCCTCTAGATGCAGGTAGTAAATAGTACTCCTTCGCTCACGTACGCGAGATTTGTGTCCGCTTATCTTGCGCGGCAGCAGAGATACCAGATTACTATGCAGTAGGTATCCTTCAACGCAGGTGGCTTAGAGACCTCTAGTCACAGTTCGGCGGTTCAATCTACGGCAGTAGTTTTGACCACCCTGTGCAGGCCCTCTACGCAATCAGTAGCTAGAACCGCACCACTCGCGTTACAACCAATCCAAGTTCGATGATTTATGTCTCCTCCATACTTTGAAGAACAGCTTTCCAGCCGAGTTCCAGCTGAGATCTTGATCGTAGGGCTCGTGGTGGAATTCAAGTCAAGTCCCTGCTGATGCCGGTAGTGGTGGAAATGGCGAGTTCTTGACTCGGTGTCGACGAAGTACCGATAGTACTTTGAACTCGATACTATTCTCCTACAACAGACGATCTTGGTCTCGAAGTATCGTTCGCTGATGATAAAGCCAGTCGTTGTAACCGGGGTGGTGATATCTTGATCCCCGATGTCCCCGTCGCTACTACGTTCACGCGTTTATCTCGAGGCTCATAACCGAATGGTTCCTGTGGTATAGCGTGTATACCAGCGCATAGCTGGTGTGGACGCGATCAGACCCACTTTCCGATGACCGGACAAGATATAGCCTGACCTTGAGGGTGAACGCTTAAGTCGCTGCGAGGCAAGCTTGTATGAACGCTTCAATAGAAGAGCCAAGATGGTGTTGGCAACTCCATGCCAATTTTGAAGAATGTATGTGCTCAAAAGCGAGGCTGATGATGATGAGGAAACGAAGAGAGTGGGAGAGTGCGCGTGCAAACGCTCCTGTTCCTCTGACGATCTTGATGATTGCAAACAGCAACATATACTTCCTACGATACCTTGCGACAGATAGCGCAACAACAATACCTTGCGTCAAATAGCGCTACAGCAGACGTGACCGATCTTGTGCACAGTCTCTATACACCTATTCATTATTCCGCATCATATGTTTATTTGTGTGGAATGTTTATTCCACACGTGGATACTGAGCAGCTAGCCCACGTATGGCTAGGTACGACAATGTATTAATTGTCCTGCAACCTTTACTGACTTGGTAAGGAATTCTGATTGGTCACTATTGGATACATCGAGGATCCAACTCTTGAACATAAGCTACAGATAATTCCTCCGTGTTATCCAGTGACGACACATGATGACTACTAACAAGTCTCTAGTTATACTGGTACCAGGTACACTATCAAGCCACGTACTGGTATGTACTTGGGGGTTTACAGCAATATGCCACACGCATGCTGTGCGGTTGCTTGTACGTACTACCAGATACCATGTGCTATCCAGCATTGAATAGATGGGCATACTCTATTACTGCTGTAATGAGTACCATCTCTAAATAAAACTATATAGTACCACCCTTTGTTGCGTGCCGGCTTGCCAAGCCGCGCAGGACCATCAAGACTCCTATTATATGGGCGGGGGTTCACCCTTTGCTTCTCTGTACTCCGCTGCCGCATCACACCGCCCTCCAAGGTCGGTGCGTGTGGTGTGCACGGTACAGCAGCAGTCACACTGCAAGCTCTTCTCTTTGCGGCAGACACGAACGGTAGCATTTATATGTGTATGCGTGTGTGCTACTGTGTGCGCCTTTGAGTACCGTCCGATCTTACCAAGGCCAGGAGAACTACTCACAACTAAATCGCCGTTGATTACTAGAGACTAGAAGTGCTGATTGCAGCAGTAGCTGTGTTGTACAAGCGCACGTACAAGTATTACGCCATAATAGTATGAACACACGTTCACGAAACTGTCATGTCTACACACTTCAGCTTACTGGACATAAATCCAAATGTTTCTTTCGGTTTTCTTTGAGTTCTAACATGGAACGCAGGAAGCACCTTTCGTCCTACACGAGATAAGTTCTTGCGCTTTTTTTCTGTGCGTATGCGTCGCTGGTCATGCGTGACCACGAGTTGCTTTTGAGACACGACCACACCCATATTGCCTTCGTTCACACAGGACTGGACACGTTGTTCAGTGTATATTTCAAGTTTTCTGAGCAACACGACTTCGTCCATACTGCCAGTGACATTTTTACATCCGTACTGCCGCTGTTACAACACAGGACTGAACATGCGGTTACATGTGAACTTAGGTTATCTGAGTGACATGATGATTACAGTCATGTTGCCGCTATTATGACACAGGACTGCATTTGTTGGTCCACTAGAATTTTGGATATCGGGGTATCGGGTAAATCTAGCTGCTGGCTTGGTATCAGGGGGGCGTCGTAAACTATGGACGTTGAAGTCCACATATTTTTAGATGATGTGCAGTCCCTTCGCACGACTAAACTAAGTAAAGCAAAGACAGCCATAGACCATTCGCGGCAAATAGACTATAACATTGTGTACAATACCACGAATTGTAAGTCTACCTGCTTTTAGAGATTTCACGAGTGATCGACCTTGAAGCCCTTGGCACACACCTTGTCGCGCGTAAAACGTCGCAATAGCAAACAACATATTACGTTCGAACTATCCTCTGTATGCTCTCGGATATCTCACCACACCCATGCTGAAGTAGACGACGAACGTGCTGACCACGGAGTAGACGTACAGGCTACCGTCGTTGCAGGTTAGACCCGTCGCGCACGGGACGGAAATGAAGGCCGCTATGGCCAGCACACAGCCCATTCGCTGCAGGATGGAGATTCCGAGCACCTTGGTCAGGCCGGGAAGTGTTATAGAGCGCTCTCGTAGATGTCTAGACTATAGATTCGATGTGAACCCCATGTCATATAGGTGATGTGAAAACCATGTCATAGCCGTCTGATGGCTGACAGCGTATGTCACGTCAAAGCCATCAGCCATAGTTGGGCGATAATATA
>JBBMKB010083396.1:0-25172 GCA_037833945.1 Alaria marginata
CCCCCACACTTTTAGAATGTGCTGTTACATGTTATCAGCGACTATCCCCGTCGGCTCGGCGTTTCTTGTAACTTGACTCAATCTTGGGATCCCCCCAGGAGAAAGGGCTCATTGATATCAGTTATCGGCGGTTCTCAGTAGAGTCTACCAAAAATGGATGCGACCCTAGCCACGCTGTTCCTCGGTACACACCTACTCGCGTCTATAGGTCTATCGGCTGCTCGGTACCTACCATGTGCTTGCGAGCCTCTATTTTTCCCGGAATTAAGTATGCTGGCTCAACAAAATACATATGAAATACATAGAAGCATCGATAGACATTGATTGGGCGACACAGTATGAGACCGCAAGCCACTACATCATCCTCTTCGCCCGCATTGTCGAGCTACTCTCGCATCACCAGCATTGTAAAGCTGGCCCACCACTAATCGTCCTATCATTCATGTGCCGACAACGTTGCTGCTTATTATGATGGGGCCACACATCGTGCCATGTAGCACCAAAGCAATTAGTTTTGCACATACATGTTGAGTTGCACCTATCGTCAGCCAGGCCAAAAACATACACACCCGCACTCCAAGGCACCCAGACGCCGTGTCTGGCAGTCTGTGTTCTCTTCATGACGATGCTTCTTGGAACCGTGTTACCTGTTTTTGGGTGTGAGCTATATACAGCCGCTCTTCAGCAAAAATGCTTGTATACGCTGTCTTAATGCCGTGTGTGGCAGTCTCATCATGACGATGCTTCCTGGAACCTGTTTTGTCAGCTCCTTGTGAGCTGTAGATAGCCGCATTTCGGCGAATAAACGCGTAGTCATACAGACTATGCATGTAATGTTAAGCGGTGTGTCCCATGGGGACGCAGGGTGTCGGTGCTGGACGGGCTGCCCTCCTCCACGTTCATGGCATCTCTTTCATTGCTCTATTTAACTTGAAGCTCACATCACACAGAAAGGGCCCCATATCGTACTCTAGGTGTGCGGCGCTTCGATCAACACTCGAATCATTAGGAACACCAACGAACAACGAGCGGTATATACGGCGAAGAAACAGCGGCAATGCGCATACACTTTTCATACCAGGTATTGTTCTGACATGCACTTAAAATATGGGAGCGACTTGGCTGTTCATACCCTACCTATGATATGTGTGGCTTCTTGACATTCATCTGCAATGAGATCGAACAAAAACCGCCCCGTTTGTTTTAAGCAACGTTTAGATTTCGCAGCGGTCATATACCCTATCCGCCCAAAGCGCTGCTGCTTTGCTATATAAATAGTATCCCTTTGCTAGCGGCTACTCAGGTGAGGCAGAATCGAACTGCTGCGATGAAAATCGCGGACAGGCTTGTGGAGCCCGCCCCCCCACACCACGTGGGAACTCCCCTGCCTGCACGCGTGTAATACACGCGGCTCATTTACTGGAATCCCTGTTCCGGGATAAAAAATCCTCACCTCACAACGAAAACCGGTAACAGGTACTACGTATATCATACCAGGTACTGAGTGTAAATGTACTGCGCTTCAATGTTTACGGAGGAAGAAAGACAACCTGGTTTTTTGGGCAGGTGCTCATGGTTACCCGTCCGTGCCGTGCCAATAACCAAGTGATAGCGCCGGGCAGGAGGATAGAAGGGAGTAAGTGGTTTCGCTTCGTCCCGGTGCTCTGCTTGCGCAATGTGTCACGTACGCAACCTTTGCGGATGATACGTGTCAGTCGCCCCCCCCCCCTCCGGCTTATGCCTATACCCCGGTGCACCTGGCGTACGATACTTACATACCCCCTCAGCCTGTCCACGTGTTTGGTGGTCGGCCGACCTCTCGTGTCGGTCGCTTCTATGTACCAGGTACACCCCCCCATGGATGCATCTTTCACTGCAGCCGTGGCTGGTTGCGATGGAAGGCCAAGATAAGGCTGAGTGCTCCCTCCCTTCTCGAATAAACATATAAGTGGGAGAAACAGCAACGAACGTGCTTGAAGATCAAACGCCGGAGAAAAAGCACGGGCACATACTGCGTACCAGGCGCCGCGCATGGACGAGACGGTCTATTGCTATCTCCACTTTACAGATAGGTGACGAAGGGCAGGCACACACGGTGCACGAATCGTTGGCCCGCGGGAAGGTGGAAGTGCGTGTGGGTGTAGAGTTAATCGCTGAAGCTTTGAACCATCTTGGCCATCTTGTCTGGATAAGCAGCACCGGGGCGTCTGCGGTCTACTGAAACCGATCGGAGCACCGTGAAACGTAAAAAAAGCTAGACCTTAACAATACCCTCCCCTCCCCACCACCCTGTGTCGAATTAACGTGGAAGCGTTTTATGCAAAGCGGGGCAACTCTAGAGGGATGTACATTATTTGACTTTTGACACATGCTACTAATAGTACGGTATCGGTGCACCAACCATTGTTTATTTCCTGAGGCTCCTCGCATGAAGAATATTATATTACTCTATACTATTAATAAGTGATTTTGAGTAAACCGAAAGTGCAATCCGATGAACATAGGCGATGGCCAAGGTATACAACTCATTAATATAGCAAAAAAAAAAGACATTCCGAAGATTTTGGGTTAAGAAGCTCCGTCCTTCAGAAAGTATTTCAGCCCAAAAGTGCTTCCTCTATCGTAGAACGCGTCTTTTTCACGGATATCCGCAGGCATCATCGCGACTATCCGCGGGCAGGGTTGTTCGCGGGCAGCCGCGGTGACCCGAGGCGCTCCGCTTCCGCGCGTAGGGGCCCGTTGGTTCAATCGGCTACGCCTCTTCACGATTATATGTATCAGGTCGGTGTGTGGGATTCACCCCCGGGCAGAGACGCTCCCGGAAAGCACTGTGGTATTGGAAGGGGCGGACGGTGGGGCGCCACCGCGGGAGTCTCCGCGGCTGTCCGCGGCCATCGTCGCGGCTAACCGCAGATAGCCGCGGTGACTATCGCGAAAAAGTCAGACAATGTATATCACTGCATCCAGAGAGGCACTACGTAAGCAGACCTGCGGGACTGAGGAAAACACAAACTCGACCCTTCAGCGTACACCAGACCCTTTTGGGCTCCAGAGAAAACGACCAGAAACGTAGAAAAGAGTTGTATTATCAACCGTCTATAGCAGCAGTGTCAGCGCGCAGCAGCGCGAAGAGTAGCCATGCCTTGCGAGTGAGTGTTGTATGGCGCTACAACCATTGCAGTCCAGGCACAAAAGGTATCACCCCCCCAACCGTAGTCCCCCGTCTGGTTCGTGTTACCGACGCTGTAATCGTATTTGTTATTTGGTATCGTTGCTTGTCCCCTTGACAGAAAACCTCTTGCAGGGCAGTATATCATGGAATGGTCGCGATCTTGTCGATCTCTGTTTTCCCAGCATTAGATCGACACGCTGGGCGCCCTCCCCTCCGTTGTGGTTCTGTGGCTACGCTTCACGGGGGGATGCACATTATTTGACTTTTTAGGTGTGTCATGGTCGTTCCCATGGTGTGTGATGGCACTATCACTGACTTTCATGGCACTGTTGTGGGCTTCTACAGTATGGCAATCCCATGGCATTTAATGGCCCTCCTTATGTGTAGGAGCAGCCTGTATACAAACTGCGCAGGTCGCGACAGGTCAATTTCAACCTTGCACGGTGGCCCGGACCAACCCGACTCCTGACGCAATCCTAACACCAACCCCTCGGGAGGCTCGAGGTCAGCAGGGGCAGTTACGAGGCTCCGCCGCGTATTTTGGTGGCGTTTTGCAAAAAAGAAAGCGGCCGAAAGGCCAGCCTCAACCAAGAAGACCAACGAACTGCCCACGACCTGCACATCTTGTGTGCAGACCGCTCCTGCACATTAGGCGCGTAGCATTTCATGGGCCTTCATGGCAATGCCATGGGCTTTCACGGCATTGCCACGGGTTTTCATGGCACCGACTGCCATGGTCCATCGAATTTTTCATGGCACTACACGAACATGTCCCATGGCGGCGCCATGTGCGCCATGTGGGGTGTCCCAAGGTACTACCGTGGGACTACCATGGCCGTGCTACGGGTACCCTGTGGAGTACTCTCATGGGCCGGGATTGGACGGACATGGAAGTCCCATGGCAGTTCATGGCGCCCCATGAAACTTCATGGCGGTGCCATTGCCACCCTCCAAAAGCTCATAGCGGTGCCATGGGAGCGCCACCAAGGCCCCATGGTGGTAGAGATTAGAAGGCACATTGAAGCCCATATTTATCCACGGCAGTGCGTTGCTGGCTGGCGGTGTCATGCCAGTGGCATGGTGGCCAATGCCATGGCAGTGCGTGACTCCTGTTGGCAGGGTGGGCCTGTAAAACACCTCCTGCAGGACACCTGTGGTCAATTTCAATCTTGCACGTCGGCGCAGACTAACCCGACCCTGGACCTAGTCCAAACCCTTCGGGGGGCTCGATGTCGGCAGGGGCGGTCGCGCGGGTCCGCAGCGTGATATAGTAGCGTGTTCCCAGAAAAAACTGGGAGGCCGAACGGTCAGCAAGCCTCTACCAATCAGCCTAACGTCCAGCACGAAGTAATTTGCAGGGCCGCCCTACATTTAGGTCGAGTCGCAGTGCATGGGAGTTGACGAAGAAAGCGCGAAGGCAGTATGGCAGCCGCTGGCAGTATACCCTTGTGGCGTGCCACATTGCCATGACACTGTCACGGGAAAGCCAACTAAGCTGCGCCGTTGAACGCGCGTGATATGTCGGTCACGTTGCATAGGTTTGCCATAAACAGCATGGAGCATGGTTGCTTTGTTTCGTAGCCGGTATGTTTATACCAGTGTCCAATGTTGGGGCGAAAGCACCGCCGTTTTAGGGCGACACAGGACCGCCAGGGACGAGACCCAAGACCCCAAGACGAGCGGTGACAGCGGGTGGTTGCGCGCGGACAGGTGCAGAAACACTTTTGGATTATAACTATATATCTTGTTCGAGCTATTTGAGCTGTTTGAGATGGCTACCATTAATAATATCGTTGCCTGGTGGTTCTTCGATTAGTTTAGTCCCCCTGGTCGTCCTTTAGGTAGTTGTTATTGTGGTGGCGCTTGACCGAATAAGTAAAGACGATACATTGCAAGGAGCAGGACAAGGGCGTGCTCCACACTAACTCTACAATAGTTACAACAGCTCCCGAATATATTATTATCCAGGAAAATCTCAGGCTGAGTTTCTTGTGGGGCTCTTTCTTATGAGGGGGCTATTAATAGTAGTGTATTGATAGTACGCGATTCCGATACACCGGTCCATCGTCCTCAGGAGGAGGGGCGTGTGGCATAACAGTTGGCCGCGGAGTTCCACCGTTTTCCCGTGATCACAGACGGACCCAAAAATAAAAAACACTCAATGGCCGCCTTCCTGCCGATCTGGTTGCTGAGTGTGGGTCGCTAGTAGCTCTGACAAATACCTGGTAATCCGAGAAGAGTCACGCGCTGATTCAACCACAACTAGACACGGGCGCCGCCAAAGCAGCTGAAACTTCGTGAGGGTTAGTGAGGTGCTAACACATGGCTAATCTAGTGGGTATTTGCGTCGCGGGGTAACCAGGACCGATAATCGAAGCCCTAGAACCGAAGTTTCGAGGGGGTTCTCCTAACTAACCCGACACCAACGCACGGACGAACACACTGTTAGAATATTGGGCTGGATGACACCTTTGTTGGGGCTATGCCGCGACAAAGGAACCGCTGTAGCTCCGGAGGCCTGGCCCGGGGCTGTCCTTGCACCGGCGATGTTTCAATTGGGTCATACAAGGTGGGAGTCGATGACTTTTGTCGTTATTGACCACAATATATTGTTATGTGCTGCTGTCGAATTCGTGCGAACAAGTTGAAGAGCCTGCGAGCCTAGCACTTCTGCCTTGGGTCGAAAGTGCAAGCGGAAAGACAAAGTATCGACAATATTACGGATTTACAATCTTGGACTATAACTTCAACAACTGCTGTGAATGTTATAAAAACGCTTCACAACACGATGGTCTATCATGGGGAAGGTTCTTGTTGGTTATAATGTGGTTTCCCAGGGTAGTCCGTGGCAAGGGGAGTGCTCCGAAATATCAAAGCTGAGGAGATCATTGTCGAACCTGAAAGTTTAAAAGCTACCCACTGGTCTATAGTCACGCGACGTAACCGCTGCCTAGATGCGTGACAAAATAGGCCAGCGGGTAGCACCCTATTGACCAACAGACCACCGAGTACAATCGCCACGGACGGGGCGGAGAACGCCAGGAGACCTCATCGTTAAATAACCGCATTGACAAACCTTACTGTAGTTGTTCACGGGAGCAACTGCAGCAGATCCCACCATGGCGAGAACAGGAGAGGGTCACTGCCTTCATTCACTATAAAAAAAGAGCAAGAATGTGCAAATGATGGGAAGAGAAATCGATGACCCATACAGACACAGTGTAGTAAACTGTAGTGCAGCGCCAACACCACTCGGCTGTTTTTTTCTACGAGTAGGTGTTCTATTTTTAAGGTTGGATGGAGGTAAAGCAAGACGAGCGTGTCTGTCGATCGCTCGCTCGCGTCACCGCGTTCTTCGCCGTCGATTCGTACGCTTGTCCGTCGCCAGAACCGTCGACCCTCGTTTCGTACATCGTCGTCCACAAGTACAATATTAAGCGATGCGAATCAGCGCAGATACCTTGTACTAGTAGACATGCCAATCCGTTAGCTCAACCGTTGCGCCTTATGTATGTCCGTACAGCAGCAGTACTGAATGCGGTACTATTAGTAGTAGTAGTGGTCGTAGTATTAATAGTAGCAGTAGTACGTTCGTATTAATAGTACCAACGCCTACATTTTTTCATGATGCGTACAGCGTTTTCTACTTGGCGCTTGCCCGTCGCGCCGGCCCACAATCCGTTTCTTAGCGATGCGCGTGAGCGCAAACAACTTATGGTAGACATGAAAGAGCACAGCAGCAGCAGCAGCAGCAGCACAGCAGGACACGAGACAAGGCCCGATAGAACGCTACTGCTGTCTGAATATTGCAGTGGTACAATACCAATCGGCGTGCGAGTGCGAGCATGTTATGATCACGACGTGTGAGTGCTGCACCTAAGGTCCTCTCACAATAAAGAGCACAGCAGCAGCAGCACAGCACGCCACACGAGACTATGACCGATAGAACACTGCTGTGTTAATACTGATCGGCATGCGAGTGGGAGCATGTTATGACCACGACATGTAAGTACTGCCGGGCTATGAACCATTCCAAAAACATTGGATAAATAAATCTCCCCGAGGAAAACATCCAGATTCTTTACGAACACTTTACTAACTCTAGGCTTGAAAAGCCACGTTGTCTGCGAAATTGCAGTATTTACCACATATTGCACGGGGGGAGGTGGGGCTTGTCGCAGACAGTTTGTCTCGGTCCCAGCTACCTCTACTCGTGGCCTTGCCGTCGAAGTCAACGTCCCGACGATTCTTGATTTTTTTGGCTGGAAATAAATATTAAGGGCGGGTGAAAAAAAAGGAGAGGCGGCATGTTCTAGGAGTACATGCGGAGTAGCACAGGATTTTGCTCCAGATTTTGCTTCGTAGTGTTTTTTTCTCTGGCGGTGGAGAACCAAAGAGTAAACTCTTAGGAATACAACGCTTTTTTAATTTCCATCGGAATGCTGTTGCTGCTTTTGTAGCTACGTTCCTTGCCAATCAATGACGGGGGGACCGCTGGCGACCCGAGATTGGCAGACTTGTGACGTGTTCATCCATGCATGCGAGTTATGAGATCTCCGACAAAAAGGACGTACGACCATGTTCTTCAAACGTCCTTCCTCTGTATCATACCGCTCCACCCACGGGAAATATCTTGACAAGACAAAAGTCGGGCGGTGCTGTACTGCTGGTGGTCTAGTGGTTGGCGATCGGATCTTCGGTTCAGTGTAGTGCTCGAAGTTCGGCTTGCTTGCTCCTTGGTACGAAGTGGGTGCTATGGCGTTGCTGGTGGTTGACAGACAGTTGTCCAGCTACGATAAGCAGCATTGTCATGTCCTCCAGCTCAGGTCGGACCTATACTCTCAATAGAAAAATACGCGTCGGAGCGGGGGGGTGGGGCTGCGGCTGGCGGTTGCGTTTGTAGTCGTCCTGCTGTTTGCCGGTGCCCTTTGCTGCTGTTGGTACTGCGGGGTGAGGAGTGTGGGGTGAGCGATTACGGTTGCTGTGGGTGGCCGGCTCGCCTCGGGTCCTGAGAGGCGCTGCCGTGTGCCTTCTGTCTGTGGTTCGGTTTCTCCTTGCACAACGAACTTTCCTGATTTCTTCTGGTTGGTGTGTCAGCGTTACCTGCTAATATTGCTTGCTTGCCAGCTTGCTTAAGAGGGGTGCCGTCGTCAGAATAAGATTAAATGTGACACTTTTCCACCAGGCAAACAGAGACACGAGGTTGACACCTAGATAATTTCGGAAATATCTAGAGCATCGTAGTGCACTGCTGCAAGTACGATATGGTCGATCGCGGATACGTCATGGGCATCTCGGGGGGAACGCATGGAGCGCACACGGCGTGCGCTACCTTGGACGGAACCGCAAACCAAATAAGGTAGCCACTCGAGGGAGAGGCCCTGGGCCTCTGAAAGAAGAGGACCTAGAAGGGACTCCCCTGCCGTTCTCGGGCCATAAGTAGGAACACGGAAAAAAGGAGACGCGGGGTGGGTATACGTTGTAGGCACCGAACCCTTCCGTCTTGCTCAAGATAGAGTGGAAGGGCCAGCTTTGAGCAGGATAAGAAAGTTATTGTTGCATCTACCATGATGGCAGAAATAACCTGGTGTTCGCGGTAGTTGAAGCATATGCTGTGTATACAAGGAGCTTGTTTTCCACGAGACGATCCTTGAGCGATCCGTGCGGCGCCACGCTGTCGTGCGTGAATTGGGGCACGCTACCTTGGCATACGACACGGTCGCTACTACGGCAAGTCAAGGCACGGCTTTTGCGACGTTCTCCTTGCTCCTGTCTCCAGAAACACGATGCAAGTGCTCGCCTGAGCTCGTTGAACTTAACGCAACGAATGCCAAGCGCTCTTAACCTTTTGACTTTATCCCACACGAACTTCGAAGAGTTTCTCCCAAAAATATCGGTGCACTTCTTAAAGGGTTTGTTGACTCTGTGTGCCCCTTTTGCAACCGTGCAGCTGACTTTGCTTATAATACTAACACCAAATTTCCTTCTCGGAAACGGGGGGGTACAAGCCGTACACGCTCTTAGATAAAACAAGTTCTTCTGGAGTAGAAAATTGTCGTATACGCTTGATGGTTCGTATCTGGTGTACAAGTACTGGTCGTGTGACAGGTTGACAGAGGGGTTGAGGATGAGCTACTTTTTAGTACACTTTAAGACAGATTAGGTGAAGCTCAGCTTGAGTAGGCAAAAAGAGATGTACCCCGAACCTTTTAGCCAACAATAGGTACGATTGGACGCTAACCAAACAGAGAGAGAGGGCCAGGAAGCCATAGCCCGAAAATGCCATCTGTATTCAGTGTACCCATGAATGGCTCAAAGTAACGAAGTACTTTGAGGTCATATTTTTTCGCTCCGGCTGGAAAAAAAAGGAAAAACACAAGTACAGCAAGCCCCGCCACGACAAGGCGCGAGCACAGTCAAGGTCACTCCGGGGTCGGCGAGCACGATCAAGTAGCTGATCGAGAGGTGGACCTCATGAACAAACAGAGAGAAGATCAGGAGTGCTATACTCAATGTACCTCCCATACATGGCTCAAAATATCTACGTAGGTACTAGCGGTAAGGCCACGGCTCTGCCCGTGGCGCTAGGTCAGCGTCGCCCAAAGTGACAAGCAAGCAAACGGGCGGGACACGGGATCACTCTATTAATAGAGCATATATGACGTAAAACACTGATTGGTTCATGAGCCTGGCCAGCAAGCTCCCGAATCTCCGAAAAGGAGGGGCTTTTATCTTGGACTTAGTCTATGAGCGGCTTGTCGCTCAGTTTTTAGTTTTTCGATTCTGACCCGAGGTTTGAGAATCAATCTGTTTTTTTTTACCCGTTGATAAAAATTATCTTGGTTTTAATTTGATTTTTTTTTGCTTGAAATTAGTGTGGGTATTTTGATGTTAAAAAATAGTGCAGGTATTTTCATGCTGAAAATAGTGTATATATTTTCATGTTGAAAATAGTGTGGATATTCTTATGTTAAAATTAGTGTGGATATTTCTACTTGTGGAAATTTTTGTCTTA
This sequence comes from Alaria marginata, assembly GCA_037833945.1. NCBI lineage: Eukaryota > Phaeophyceae > Laminariales > Alariaceae > Alaria > Alaria marginata. Next base: position 10,188 of record JBBMKB010083396.1, read on the forward strand.
AAAAAGTTAGTAGGGGCGAACCCGGGTGGCAAAGGCATTGAACCTTGATGCCTCTACGCACGCATTCAGCTCCAATCTAGAAAGAAGAGCCAGCGGCCTCTGGCATGGATTCGGCCAACCAATCAGCTGCCAGGGTCGTAAAATATAAAATCCAAATTATGAGCTCAGTAGCAACGCCGACTCTTATATATGGCTTTCACGACGCAGCGGCCGCGGGATTGTCGGCAACGCTCAACACGCGCCGGCCACGACTCGGCGCGACTTGAGACCCAATTTTGCGAAGGTTGTGTTTGGCCCCCACCCTCTCTGTCCATGCGGCAACACAGGGCTGAAACGGTCTTGAGTCGCGAGACCATGATGGCATGTTCTGTGCTGGAGAGAGTAGGGGCGATCACTCTGATCGGTAATATAGGGACTGTTCGGGTTTAAATGTTTAGAGGTCAGATGGTCGTTACATTGCCACTTAGACGTGTTTTCAGCATTACCAGTATATAATAAGGATATCTGCTTTTGTTATTTTATACCAGGTGCCTGGTATGAAGGTCGCCCCGACTGGCAAAAAAAGGAAAAACGCGAGTATAGCACGCTTCGCAACGACACGGCGCGAGCGCGATTGAGGTCGCCACCGGCGCAATCGGGGTCGGCGAGCACGACAAGGAAGTAGCCGATTGAGGGTGGACCTTACGGCCGACGGCCAGGGAGTTTTTGCCACGTGCTATATCCAGTGTACCCATCACTGGATCAACAAAACTAGCTTTACAACTTTTTGTCTGAAGAAAAACTTCGCCCGACTCGAAAAAACCCCAGGAAACATACGAGTGCAGCACGCCCCGCCACGACACGACGCGAGCACGATACGAAAGTAGCTGACCGAGGGGGTGGGACCTCATCGCGAGCAAGCCACAAAAACTCAAAAACAAATCGTCCAACAAAAGCTGAGACGCGCTCACAACACAGCGCGTGGAACCTCGTATATCTACTACTACTGTAAGAGCTGAGGCCAAAAAAAGCTGAGGCTTTTGGTTTCGGATGTCTTTCCCTTGGATTTAGTGTGTTTTTACGTACGTGGCTGGACGGCGATCTAGGGCATTGCGAGCAACAGAGACAACGGCATATGCTTGGAATTGTCGTCGCCATCTGCAATGGCCCTTGTGCGGACGAACGAAAGACCATGGCGGGGACGGTCGATCATTGCTTCTTGTGCAGCGATGGCGAACTTAAACAGAACCGCACAGAAATAAACTGCACAGTTTTTTAATGGAAGTCCCTGAAATATAAAAAAAACACGAGTCAATCAAGCTGCTGCTGCTTTTTCAGCTAGCTGCTACTGGCTGCTGCTAGCTTGGCTGTCTTTTGCTACCCGCTGCTGCTGCTGCTGCTGCCTGCTGTTGGGTGTTGATGCTCCTGCTGGCTGCTGCTGGCTAACACGGTCTGCTGAACTGTAGTAGATACTGCGGCTGCTCTATTTCTGGGCTAAAATAATTCGACAGCACCGACGCTGCGGCTCTGTGCTGCTGCTGCGATGCTATCCGTACGACTGGCGCTGTTGTGATTCTGCTCTTCCTGTGCGGTTGTGCTGCTGCACGTACGAAATAGTACCCCGGTATTACGGTATTATCGACAATTGGCCGAGCGTCCTGCCTGCTGTTGATAAGATTATGATGCTCTACGTACGGCTGCTATGCTACTGCGGCTGCACTACATCATGCCTGGTACGTGCAATTTTTACATCGAACGTCCGCGGTACTTGGCAGTGGCAGCAGTACGTGTACTCGCTGCGCGGTAGGAGCACACCTGATATCAAGTATCGTATCAAGACACAGATCAATTGCGGTTTAAAACCTTTATTTTCGGGGCTCATAAATGTTCCGCCCTATAGCTAGGTCTGTCGCCAACGACGTTGATCTCTGAGCTCCTAGGAATATGGCCCCTCCGCCATCGGGGCGGAGGGGCCGGCGCTAATCCCTACTTATGCTTATATCTTGAGGGTTCTTCTCTTCAAAACCGCACAACACACTGAAGAACTTCCGTACGAAATTCCAGTATACGAAGCACCAGGCATGTGTCTTCACGAAGTAACCGCAAAGCAGACAGGTGCAATTACAGGCAGGACACACATTTATTATTATTATTATTGACTCTCCTTCCACCTCTGCTGAGGGAAGGAAACGCGTAAAATCGCATGCGGCGCTTTATTCTTTAAGAAAACTTTTTCACATAGAAACAACAAATCCGTCAAGCGGGAGTTCTCCCGATCAGTCGACACTCAATTTTGCAAGCTGCTTGATAGATCGGTTACGCGCTCCATACTTTATCATGCATCACTGCCTGGGGTCCATAATAGCCCGGCGCATGTGAGCCGTAAAAAAAACAAGCCGTGGGTATCTCCTGCCTGAATACATACCTGACACCTGCTGGGTGTTGGTGTTTCTAGCGTAGTGGAGCGTTGTCGAGCACGCCAGGATTATTTCTTGCTCAACAGGTGTTAAGTACCAAATATTAGAATCTGGACATTTTCATTATACCGCAACCAATAAACTTGGGGAACGCTTACCAACACTGCTATAGTCACTATTAATAGAGTGTCGAGCTTTGGATTTTGACAGCAGAGACGGTCCAGTAACCTCTAGGAAATATCATTACGATATAACAACATTTGCACTTGATATTGACGTCGTATGGCATGATAAGGTATACCTGGTACCTGATATATACATATATATTTTCTCATAGTAATATACGATAGTAATCTTTGTTTTGGATGATATCTATCACACCACCCAGGGGAACGCGACAAAAAGAGAAAACGACACCACAAACCAAAAAAGGCCAGAATAAAAAACAAAGCGGAGCGTTGTGATCACGGGAAAAAATAAGGCAAACACATTTTTGTGCCGTTTTTGTCTCTATTTTTCACTTGGTTCAAGAGCCCTCGCCCTGCCCCTCAGAAAGGGGGGGCGGGCGGGGGCGGTAGGGGGAGGTCTAACTAAAACCAAGTGAAAAAAATAATGTTTTCCCCTTAACTCGCCCTGCGATCACAGCGCTCCGGTTTATTTTTTATTTTTACCTCTTTTAGTGCGTGGTATCGTTTTCTCTTTTTGTCGTGCATCACCCGCTCTTTTAATCTTGCTACCAGGCTCCAATTTCTAATTTCCACCTTTCAAAGCAGTGGCCATGTTGACCCTTTTCAGCTTAACCACGGACAACAATACTTGGCACTGTAGCATCGGAATATAAGGCGGAAATTTGGACGATAATGTGGCTTGACTGTAATTATTAAAACGGAAGCGGAAAATCAATATTTGCATGGTATACGTTTTCATGGTTACGGTAAACCAATATTTGGGCGGTAAACCCTTTTATGGTTGCGGTAAATCATTGTTCATTCACGCGGTACACGTTTAGGCGATTCACGATAACCCATGTTTGGGCGGAGTACCGCACGAGGATCACCATAAATAGTAACCACTTTAGAGCTCCAGAGGAAAAAATGTGTTACTAATAGGGTTAAGGACGATTAAAGCATCCACCACACCAGCCCGCTGCTAGGGGTGGTGCTTGGGTAGAGGATACGTCCGAATTGTAAAGTAGGGAGGTGTATGACACGCGCCCACAGGAAGATACTTCTACTAATTCCTCAGCGGTTCGTAAGATCGCACTTCTCTCTTTTTTTTTTTACTATTTTTTTTCGTAGCTACTTTTCGTAGCTTACCTCGGTTTCAAAAAAGATAATACAACCGGCGGTAGTATGACCAAACAACCCCTCGTGAACATGACTGTGTTCAATGGTCCGATACTGATCACAACACAATGGTCGTTCCTATGACCCACCATCGCGAAGCAGCGCCGTTAAAAATGAAAACAAGCATCACAGAAAACTGAGGGCACGCTTGCGGCAAGCGCTCAAGCTTGCAGCCCTTGCAGCAAAGCCACACAAAACGCTACGATGCCAAGGACTGGGCGAAATGACGCGCGTATTAACTTTTTTTTTGAATGTGGTCGAATTCAAAGCGCAAACACCTATCGTTTGTTTCACTATTTAAGCACGAAAAACATAGAAAAATAACGTAAGCTGTAGATGACAAGCCAGTTCAACCCCCGTGGGAATTTAAGGACAAGCGTGAAAAAAAATGACGATTAAAGCCTCAGCCCCACGTACAATACGTAGCAGCTCGGGACGCTAGGGTTAGATGCACCCCAAGTAGAATACCGTATTGGGGAGGGGGGAGAAGAGCCTGCTTAGTGACCCCGGATCTGAGTGAAGTCTAGGGAGGGAACAGGAGAAATAAAAGTGCGAAGATAATAAATGGGATGAGCAAAAAAGAAAAGTGTAGAATGCGCGGATATCTTCAACACGTACCAGGTACGTGTCATGAAGATGCTGTAGTTGTAGTGCTGCACGCGCCAATTATACGGTCGGTAAGACCTCATCTGGGTGGGTCGGAAAGGAAAATGGTCCACTTGTAACTGATACGGTATTGTTCGGTCGGTCGGTCGCCCGCATTACTGCGAGTTTGAAGCCATACAGGGTGTTCAACCACAATGAAAAGTCCAACAACAAGTCCAACAACACGAGAGCAGGGAAGGTCACAGCGCTTACACCAAAAAGAAAACAAAGCCAACGCTGCAGAAGCACAACACGCGGCCAGCACAAGCCCAGCGCGGCATGCAGGGCACGAGGCAGCACGGTTCAGGGGGAGGCAAGACGTGCGCTTCACGGGAGCCAACGGAACACAGATGAGGAAGCGCGACGACGCGGCGACACAGTTACACAGCACGGGAGTTACACATTCCAATAAGTTTAGCAAGCCATCTGAACAACTAGCTGGCTTCATAGAGAGCTACACAGGAACACGGAACGGACACTACACGGGGGGACGGCACAACTACTACACCCCCCCTCCTCTCTACGCGTATCAACCCTCAGGTACAGTACGCGACATGTGTTAAGAATTTGGCAGTCAAGAATTTCAGGCTGAGTTTTTATGTAATTTAAGAACTTACAGCTAAGCATTTGTGCTCAGCAAGAACGCGACTCTAAATCCTATATAATAGCCTTTACGAGCCTCTGTGCTAAACGTTGAAATCACAATAAGCCGCGAGCCTTAGCCAAAATAGGAGTTTATTAACTGCTGTCGCGTACTGTATGACATAATCCTATCACCTACTGGTAGAAGATAATAATATCGCGTACGACATGATGCTTCGAGAACTGAATGAGGCGGACAAAATGATTTTGGACAAGAGAGGCGCAGGTCAAAGCAGCACTTATGATACTGTAATCCTCCCATTTCGATGCGCAGCCTCTGTAGCGTCGTCGGATATTTAACTACCACGGGCCGAGCTTGGTCAAATACAGTTGGAAAGTACGCCATAAAAAAAAAAGCACGCCATCAAAAATGAATCTTAACGCCAAAAATCTGCAAAGGTTAATACCACGAACCGAATGCACAGCACTCAACAAGTAAACGTGACACCAAAAAACAACGCTACGCGCATTCGGCAACCTCTATTCCGTGACTTTTTATTTGCCCGTATACTTCGTATCCAAGAGTATTTTATATATTAATATAAAAAAGGTATAACATCAGCCGTCGACGTAAAGTCAACTAACTGAGGGTATATTTTCGGATCGCCCGCAACAAAAACGTCATCACATACATTGTATCCTATTAGGTATACCTATTTAATAATAACTCTATTATAGGAGGCCAATAAAATACACAAAATACCCATTTTTTTTGCGTACGTGTACATTGTATACATAAAACCGGCACGTTACAGCTGTCATACGGGCCAATACTATCAACAGCAGGTTTTTCATTTCGACAGTTTTTTTTTCTCCGCCTCTGCAACCTGAAACTGATCCAAAACGACCACCTCCGCCTTTCCTTCCAACTCCGCGCGTTTCTTGCGATCGGCTCCCCGGAGCAAGGGTTGAGTAAATAATTTATTCGTCTCGCCCCCGGTCGCCTCTACTTAAGACACAGTTTTCACGCAAGTTTTGCCTCAACTAAATTGCCTAAATTTTTACCGAAAATATCTCGCCGCGATAGCTCGCGTTTGTTTTTAGTCTAGCGTGTTCACACGAGTGGGATGCACTTTTGTTTTCGTTTATCTGATATCCCTTCCCCGACACGCTCATTCCCGCGGCCCCTCCGTTTTAGAGGCGACAACAGGGCAGACAATTTCCACAAAAAACAAAAACAAAAAGCGTTGTTTGCACGCATATAAAAATCGAGGGGATGAAAGAAGAAACTAATAAATAGGAAGGAAATAAATAAAGTAAGACAGAAAATAAGGAAAATAGGAAATAAAGAAACTAGAACAGAAAGAAATCCAATAAAATAAAGAAAAATAAAGTAATTAGTAAAAAAGAACGCAGAAGGAAAACCGCTCCGGGGCTTGTCTGCATTTGTCGTTTTCGATACAAGTCTCGCTCGCGAATTAGCGCGAAACAAGCGTGACACAAGCCCGATATAAAAGTGAAAAGTGAAACGGCTGCGACGGCAAGGAGCGTGGTCCTATCTTTCCGCCCTCGTAGGCCACGCCGCAGTCTGGTCTGTTTGTAACACCGATCATTTTCTGTGTGTGTCTGGTTTGCCCATTCTTTTGTAACACGACTAATTTTGTGTGTGTCTGGTTTGCCCATTCTTTTGTAACACCGATAATTTTGTGTTTGTCTGGTTTGCCCATTCCCCACCTCTCTGAAGCTCGTCCGTCGCCCCCGTCCAACGGTGGTGGTGGTGGTGCTGCTGCCTGCGGTGGTGCTGCTGGCAGCAATGTCCCTCGCGTGCTGGTTCAGGTGCTGCCTCACGGATCGGTGCAGAGGTATCCTCGGGAGTGCCACGCAGTCAGGCGTTTCGATCGTCGGCTTCCACCGCTTCTTCTGCAGTCTCCACCCTCCGCCACCGTTACCGCTTTGCTTTTGCGAGCGGCGGCGGCGGCGGCGGCAGCAGCGGAGAGCCGAGACGGTCCCATTGGCGTCATGAACTATGTTAGTCGGGTCGGCAAGGGCGCCGAGCCGAACACCGCTAACTTACCCAACCGAGAAGAGAACAAGGTGGGTGGGTGGGATTGGGTGGTTTCGGGGCGTACAAGCAGGAAGACAGAAAAAAATAAAATCCGAGAGGACTCCGAGAACGATACCGAAGTCGCGCGTTTCCCACACTTCGGCTTTTTTACTCTGGCTGGGAAGAGAGGCCGCTTGCGTTGTTTACAAACACTTAACTTCCACTTGGCCAACTTTTTATCCGTCGTTAAGATATTTTTATTAAAAAATTTAAACGGATTACTAGCGCGCCTCGAGGCGGTTTCTTCCCCCACTTGTTCGCTCTCTTCGTACGAGGCGTACTATTTTGAGTTTATCACTCTCAATACATATATATTTTTAAACATTATCCATTATTTTTCTACCCACAAAATACGGTTTTAGGGTAATGACGGGGCGGTTGGCATCCTCCGACGACTTTCTCCGCCATGGCTGCCGTCAAAACCCCCCAAAATAATAAACACAAAAAATGGCCCTTGCTTTAGACGAGCCACGCTTTTGCCTCCATCCGTCCTATTTGTTTACGTCCAAGTATCTCCAATACGATACTTTTTCACCCGGTATTGGTTCGATCGAACTCATGTTACTCGTGTTCGTTCGAACTCGTGTTCGTCGTATTTTTTTTTAGAAGGCGACATCTTGACTTTTTTTTTTAATAATGAAAAAGGTGTAACATCAGCCGTCGACGTATAAAGTCAACTAACTCGGGGCTTATTTTCGGATCGCCCGCAACAAAAACGTAATCTACTGTACAACTCTTAACTACTGCTGCTGTTGAGCTATGATCCGCACGTTCAAGTTTTCGCTCCTTCGTAGGCCAACGGCGTAACAAAATCGAACGAAAACGAAAATAAAAAAGCCAAGACAGAAAGCGCGGTGACAAAAATGGCCCTGCAAAACCACTGTTTTAATAGGCTGTGCGTGGGGTTATAACCCACGCGGTGTTTCTTAAGAGTTGTTGTATTGTCGATACGGCAAAAGTTCACACAAGACACTCGAGCCGATTAGCGCCGAAATCGAGATGCTATATATATCGACGAAATCCCTTTTTATCGATCGCACAGCTGAAGTGTATTTTTCATTTTTCTTAATATACAACTGTATACAACTATATACTGTTATTAATAGGTCGCGCCAATCGAGGCAGCCGCGAAAATTTGGCACCGACACTCGATCGAGCCAATTAGCGGCGAGGTCGAGGTACTGCTGTAACATTTTTAGAATGACACGATTTTTTTTTCGGATTTCAGGAAAGATGAATAACCCGGTATTTCACGAGACATTTTTCTTGACTGTCTTGTGTACCGCCTGTTTCCGCTACCTTCATCCTACGCCCCGCTTAGAACCCACAAGGCAAACGTTCGATAGTCGTTTCGATCCCATCCGTGTAGTTTCGATAAAAATTGCGAAAATACGATGCATAAAAAAACCATGCGCATGTAATATATTGTTAATAGAGGGGTAGCAAAAAATCTCGCAAAATATCACGCGTCTGTACACCAGGAATGTGCAAGCTCGGTTCGGCGGGCGGTGATTGCGCCGCGAAATTCGCAATGGTTGGATCCGCGGAGCGCATCTATCAAGCGTCACAAGACAGTGAAACCCGACCAGTGTGGAATACGAAAAACTAGAAGAAACAAGGGGAAAAAAAAAAGTGTAAACATAAAGTTTCTTACTTAAAATCAGTAGGCGTCCGATCAGCCGTGAGCACGAACACCCTTACAACGCCACATACCTGCACGTTGTGTAGACACCAGGAACGCAGAACAAAAAGGCCTCTCTGTCCATGCCGAGAGGGTGTGTTTCTGTGGCCACCGTCGTTATTTGGCAGAATACAGGCCAAGACCAGGAAAGCAGGCAGACAGACCTTCGTGGTCGCAAGCCGTAAGACGTTTGCATGTGGGACATGTACATGCATCGATGGGACTTGAAGCGGTAGATCGATGATGGTAAGGACACGGCCTTATCGAGATGGATTTTTTTATAAAAAAAACTATTTCAAATACGTCAGCTGTGAGTTCGATCAAATTATGAGTCGATACTCATCTTTGCAAGCTGCGTGATACTTGTTTAGAAGGTAGTAATGAATGCCAGGAGCTGAGATTAGGGCCAATGTGAACTTATCGTGCGAGGGACCGTGTTCGCGATGTATGGGTGTGAGCTCGGTGGGGGGGGGGGGGGAAGCGAAGGAACAAATCACGAGGGGTGGTATGATAGCGGAACGTAATCGCTTGAAGGGTGATCATAAAACGTAATATATGAGGAAGTACATTCAAACAAAGTCCATAAAAACCCATACAGAGGAAATTTGCTTCAAAAAGTTACTGTGATATTTTTCACGAAACCTCGTGTCTTTCAAAACCGGTGCTTCAAATTTTCTCATTTATTTTCCAAGTTTACACTCGCAAGAGAGAACGAAAGACATTTTTCTCAGGCATACCTACGCGGGGGGAATCTTCATCGGGTTGTATTTTAATTCTTGCTCTTAATTGGGTTAATGGTGAGGTACGCCGTATAGAGCCCAAGTGAGGAGACCCATAACGCTTACTGTAGATGCTCCTCTACCGTACTGGTATACAATAGCATACTAGGACGCACCGTATACATAATTCAAGTTGAAAATAAAAGAGTGCCGGCACGCGGCCGTACACATCTGGACGGCGATGGAAGAGCATGACAGTTCCATTTTTGACCGAACCGGAACAAAAAACAGCGAGAAGCTACTATTAATATTGATAAATAAACCGTAGGAATCGCGAGGAACGCGCGCTCGTGGATGTTTCCACCTGTCGTCAGCTGCGTGAGTTGATGGGAAGAAGACAAGTCGAACATTGCAAGCAGTATGTAGTCACACAACGATTCATTTGTATTTATTGTGTTTCTTCGCGAGATTCCGGTGCTCGGACAGGACGCGGAGATTACGGGAGATTCGGGCACACGGGGCGGCTGGGCTTGAGCCTCTGTTTTTTTTTCTATTTTTTTTGGCGCCGTCGTGTATGAGAAATCCGCTTTGCTCGAGTTAGTCGCCGGAACTAGAATATAAAATATTTCAAATTTTGCACTCCGGCTAGTTCAGTCACCATGCTTGTCCTTTAGAAAGTTCACGTTCTTGTCGTGGTGGACAAAAGCAAGGGCAATCGAATCGATGGATAGGTTTGTTTATTTAATAACGAACAAAACTGACTGTTCTACGACGTGATGATTGCGGAGCATAAGTGTTCGTCCAAGTTCAAGCCTGAAGGCGCTAAACAAATATAACAGAGAAACGGTACAGAAAGGAAAACATATTTATAGAGCCTACGGGATTATTGCAGGAAAGCTCTCAGATAGTTTGTAATAGTAACTGCTGACAGAGACAGACAGCCGTAGCTCATTGCAAAAACAAAGAAAGACATACAGGTCTTCCCTATAGCAATAAGAAAGGACGGTTTAACGTGAAAATGCGAAAAAAAAACAGAAACAGGCACAGCGGCACAACAAGGTTAAAACTCGACGTTCCTACAGGTCCGTACCACAGTAGTTTCTGATCCACCGTAAGCGGTGGTGAACACGGGCTACATGTCAAGGAAATGGGCCAAAGTGACAGTGTGATGGAGTGGAGGTTAAGGTCCGCATGTGGGAGAAGGGTTACGCCCAACCAGCCAACAAAGCCACGGGGTGTAAAGGAGTAGCTCTGCTGCTGCTTCTTCTTAAAACGAAATACAGTCGTAGCTCATCCTCAAATTGATTTCGGTGCTGGGTCGCTTCTTCTTAAAATACAATTCGAAAGGAGTTTCGAGAAACAAACGCCACACGTATAGAACAACCCCAGAAGGCCCAGTAAGTACCCAAAGAGATCCGGCAGAAAAATGCCAAAAAGCAATAACCCCAGAAGGCTCACGTGCTTCCGACCCAACACAACTAGCCAGAAGCGGAGAGAAACGAGCGGAAACTTCGGGGGGTGCCAGGACGAGTGATCTCGAAAATTAAAGGGGGGTGACTCTTGTGGGCGAAGCAGAGACGAACACAAACACAAACACGTGTTTCGACTGTTGATCTTGAGGGTAATATGAATAGCTCATCCTGCAACTGTCTATTAAATTTGTCAATTGGTAATTGGTTCGTTTTCCTCTAAAGCCCCCCAAAAGGATAAATACCAGTGAAGATGGTAACAGAAGACGACGGTACCCGACGAAATGTCAGACAAAACCACCATTTCTTTCGGCGACCCGCAGCTGTGACGCTCTAAAGTGGACTGCTGTGTACCAGATATGGGCTTCGCTTCCGTTTGGCGGCATTTTTTTTTTCAAGTTGGAACAAAATGGGCTCATATCCCTGTTTTCAATATAAGCACCTAAAGAAATATATAATCCGGAAGAACACTCTTAACCCCCTCCCCGTGAGACCGGAAGCAAACCGTAAAAAGCCCCATAAAACCAGAATACAAACAACGTAAAACACGCCCATAAAACCAGACAACAAACACACAAGAAATACGCAAAACAAGAACTTAAGAACCCCTCTAGATAAACCACAAGTAAAAAACGAAGCAATGAAAAAAACCCAAACAAACCTAACCCTGGTATTCCACGTAAAAGGGGTAACATGATTTCTCGTTTGATTTTTTAGGTACGGGTTAACTTTATTCTTTTTATATTTTTGGTCGATTGCACGCACAAAATAGAAAGTTTGACGCACGGGCGTTTCTCAAAACAATGAAAACGTTGGGGAACCAGAAAACAGAAAACGCACACAATCTGCAGTATAGATGGTGCGGCCTTATCAGTTCGCAGCAGCACGAATCGTGTTGTGCTGCGCGCGTGTCTAGCAACAACTCTTTGGGTTAAAAGTTCGGAAAACAAACTGACCCTCCCCTAACCCAGCAGCCCCCGCGTTCCTTTGTGCGGTCGATCGGTGCTGCAATCATCATTAATTTTTGTCAAATTTGCCCTCCATAGTTTACACTCAAGAGTTTCCTATCTATGCTGTAACAAAATACAAAGACAAGTCCCCACACTCAGTAATAGCGTAACGAGATGATAAACTGATATGGACAACACTCACACCAAAAATGAAAACAAATACGTCAAAGTTGCAGAAGAAGCAAAGCACTCGGTCGGAACAAGGCCAGCGCGACAAGCAGGGCAAACGGCGGCAGGGGTCGGGGGAAGGTGAGACGCGCGCTTCACGGGAGCTCGCGGAACAAAGGTCAAGAGGCGAAGCGCGACGACAAAGACAGTTACATATCATAGCACAGCTAAACAACCTAATGCGTAAAGTAAGCCATTTGGACAACATAGATGGCACGTATAACCCCCTCTATCATATCACCTACAAGTCTGATATGATATACAAGGTAGATTGGTACGTTTTTAGCAGATAAAAAGCTCCTTAATGTTGATGATCGGACTGATTATTACACGATCCCATGATACATACAAACTTTAAACCTCTCACAAATTATTTCCATCATCACATAAAACTTCCAGCGCTGGAAAGGCAATATCGGGACAAGTGGCACATGCAACTATATACTAAAATAGCGCTTACAAAAAAAAGAACATTTCGATACGCGGCTAGTGTCGTGTTGTCCATGATACAGACACTACGATGAGACAGGCTTTGGTAATACACAACAGCCCGAACAACATGAAGACAAAAATGATAGTAAAAAAACAAAAACGTAAAAAAAAATGCCGGAACCGCGCTTGACCAACACTAACGGTCCACACTCTATGATAGGATACCACGAACCGAGGACGCGCTTCAACAGTACAAAAACAGAAACACCACTAACACCACAACCACCACCAACAGCAAGACTACCCGCATCCAACAAATGAACGGGCCCTATTCCGTTATCGCCGTTCCACCAAAATTCTGTTGGTACGAGGCCGGCGAAATACACCAAAAAGGCCAAAAAGGCCAAAAACTACCAAGGTACGTACTACCCGGACGCTTCCGCTCAGAGCCGCTTGTTCGCCTTCTCGATACATCGTTTTTTTCCGCTGAAGCAGCGTGATTTTGTTGAAACACAACTGTCAATAAAAACCACCTCCACCCGTCGCTCCAACTTCGCGTTGTTGCGTTTCATTCTGGTCATCGGTCCTCCGGATTTGGGATGGAGTACTTCGTTCCTTCGTCTCGCCACTGGCCGCCTTTAGTTTCGACACAGTTTTCGCCTCAATTCTTGCCAGAATTACCTCGCCGCAATTAATGCCTCCCTTATCTCGTGGTCGTGGCGATTTTTCCGCTGCAGTTCTTGCCTCAATTCTCGCCGCAGCTTTTGCCGCAATGTTTGCTTCAGTTTTTCGCCGAAATTCTTGCCTCAAGTTTGTCGCCATGATTTTTGCCTCAAAACCTTCTAACCGTAATTTCCCCGGTTTGTTTCTAGCCCATCGTTTTTACAGGTGGGATGCTTAGTTGTTTTTGTTTAGGTTGTCATTCCTTTCTGGGCCCGCTCGCACTCGCGCCCTCTCGTCTTAGAGAGGCGACGATAACGACGCTTTTTTTTTTAATGTTTATAGATTCAATAATATTGTCGTGCAAGGAAAACATAGAAGAAGAAAACATAAATAAGCAAAACAAACAAACAAACAAACAAATAAAGATATACATAAAAAACAAAAAATAAAAAAAGATAAATAATAAATAATAAATAATAAAAAAATAAAGACAAATAAATAAAGTTAGTAAAAATAAAAATGGAAAAAAGGGTAGGATGAACTACGAAAAATGAAAGGACCAGGTAACCAAGAAAAAACACCAGCACCGGTTCTTGTCTTGATTCGCCGTTTTCGACAAACCCTTCGTGCGCGAATAAGCGCGGCATAGAAATGAAAGGCGAAACAGCCGCGACGGCAAGGAGCGTGGTCCTCTATCTCTGCCGTCGTAGGCAACGACCTGGTCTGGTCTGTCCGTAACGCCGAGGGCAACCCCCCTCTCCCCCGTTCCCCACCTCTCTGAAGTTCCGTCCTCCTCATCTGATGGTTGGCTGGTGCACGCGCAGGCATCGTCGCTGACCCCGTCCGAAATAAGCAGCAACACCAGTAACAGCCACACCACCGGAAAAGACAGCACCAGCAACAGCACCAGCAGCGTCAGCACCAGCAGCGTCACCGCCAGTAGCACCAGCAGCAGCACCACCATCGCCGGCAGCACCATCAACACCCCAGCACCACCCCCAATGCAGGAGGATCAACAGCGGAATCCACAACACTCCCACAGGGAGCGGCAGCACCGCCAGCGCAGGTAGCGGCAGCAGCAGCACCACCACCACCGCAAGCAGCATCTGCACCACCGGCAGCAGCAGCAGAAGCAGCAACAATGCCACTTTGCGTGCTGCTTCAGGTGCTTGCCGCCTCCCTGATCGGTAAAGGCGTCCCCCGCGGTCTCCGGGCAGAGACACGTAGCCCGCAATCAGTCAGCGGTTCGCTCGTCCGGTTCTTAGGCCGCCCTTCACCGCCTTCACAGCAAAAAAATCGCGGATCCCGCAGGTTTCCTTTCGCAGGCGGCGGCGTCTCTTCGGGAGCACCCCGCTGCAGCACGAAGTTAGGAGGCGTTTTGATCGACCATCCGTTTCTGCGGCCGCCTTCCACCGTTTTCACAGCACACCTTTAGCGGCTACGGCAGCTTTGCTTTGGCAGCTTGTTTGCGCACCCTTGCTTTGGTAGCGTTGCTTTGGCAGCTTGTTCGCGCGGTTTTGCTTTGGTAGTATTGCTACCGCAGCTTTTGCTTCCGCGGCTTCCGCAGCGTTTGCTTTATCGGCTGCCGCAGCTTTTGCTTCCGCGGCTTCCGCAGCTTTTGCTTCCGCGGCTTCCGCAGCTTTTGCTTTCGCGGCTCCCGCAGCTTTTGCTTTCGCGGCTCCCGCAGCTTTTACTTTCGCGGTTCCCGCAGCTTTTGCTTTCGCGGTTCCCGCAGCTTTTGCTTTCGCGGTTCCCGCAGCTTTTGCTTTC
>JBBMKB010083397.1:0-12183 GCA_037833945.1 Alaria marginata
TCTTTTTCCGCACGGTCATTTCAATCCCAGGGACGGGCACCGCGCTGAGGGCGCACTCAGCGCGGGGTTTATCCCGGCGAGGACCACCTGCCCCTGGGCATGCCCCTGGGCAGGAGGTCTCATCCAACCCAATACTTACATTGAATGATCGGCGGCGGTGTAAAAGAATACTGTAGTATTACCTCCGAAGGTCGTGAGTTACCGTGTCACCGCGGATTGGAAGGTTTCCATAGAAGTAGGGAGGCGTATATTAAGTAGGGATAACAGGGGACAGATGGATGGGTTCTGATGAACCCATGCTGTCCTTCTCCATGTCCCAGTCTTTCATCGGGGCGTGGACATGAAATATTATGCCATCTTCAAGCTCTAAACAACGAACACACGTGAGGAACCACAAAAACTACCACTATGTCCGTAAATATAAGCACCGTTTTGTATTCAACTTTATCATCAAACGGACCTTATATTTACGGAAAGAGTGGTACACAATAGTTGCGCGCGTTGACTTCTCGACTTTTTGGCTGTCGTTGACGTAGAGGTAGGTATTAAGGGGGGCCATAGTAAATAGGACCAAATATTGTTAGTAAAAATAAGTAAATATATAGGTTTTTGTGTGCACCGTAGGTCCTATTTACTATGGTCCATGGTAAATAGCGGGTAAACATTAGTTTTATGAGGCTTCTTTTTCCCTTGAGGAGCTCTATACTATTAGTAAGTCACCCAAACACAATTTGTTTTTGAGAAAACTTGAAAGTGCAACCCGATGAACAATCCCATATGGCCTATTGAAATAGATATACAAAACGGATGAGATTGCGAAACAAGAATAACACTGCGACGGATTTGAGTTAAGGAGGCCCGTCGCTCAGAAACTATTTGTTTACAAAAAGTTCTATACTATTACCTAGTCTATCGTAGCACACGCCTGTTGAGTTTCATATCATATCATACGTACCAGTAACTCGTACCAGTATACCACTGGGCAATTTTCGCGCTCCCGTCATGCGCGTTAGATGCGACCACTCTTAGACACCCGAACGAGTAACCGCGAAAGAGGTGCTCTGACAGCAGTATATCTCTTTGGCCGAAAACAAGGAAAACAAGGAAGTTGCGCTTCCAATTCCGGGTAAAAGACGCCGTTTTTATTAACTTCAAAAATGGGGCCCTAACCCAGTCCGCAATACCTCTGGTATAGTTGAGGTGGTTGCATGTTGGCCAGCCTTTAGAAGTACAAACGTGTCCCGAACGTGCGGCAGGTGAAAAAAAATCCCGCCGATTTTACGCAATCATCAGCACATTGATAAATAAATGTCTGTCCAGGACAATGCTTCGATCAAGGCAACAAGTAAACTGCCGTGAATGAATCCATCGTGTACTTAAAAACGATTCGCCCTTCCTTCGTGCATGCAGCCTGAGGATGGTTGAAAAGGAGCTACTGCTGTCATCAAGCGCGAACAACTTCATCTCCAAGAATGGGAAGCCGCTGGGCGACGGAAATGCGGAGCGCCAGCACGACCAAGTGGTCGCCATGGCGCGAACCAGAAACGGAGATTTCTTACCCGTAACGTCCAAAGCGCTCCGTACCGCCGTCAAAGCGGGCACGATGCCGGCGGAGTACGAGTGCCTCCAGCCATTCACACGGGCCAAGGATTACGACAGCACGGGCGAGTTCGCGAACTACCAGCACCAGTACACGCTGGACGACACCGGGGGCGGGGTTTCCACCGGTACGGTACACAGGCGAGTTGCGGCAGGACTATCCGGAAAGGTGGCCGTGGTCTCCCTCGGGCGCCCGCGACGAACTCTCGTCCTGAGCAGAAACGCTCGGCTGAACGCCGAAATTGGCGCCACGGTGAGATCCGTAGTTCTCACGGTCGAGCGGTCAAAGCGCTGCCGCGTTCTCTGTCTCGAGACGGAGTTTGTCCTGGACGATGAGGGCGGGCTGTGGCTGACCGGGGTTACGGCTTGCAGGGTCGCGGCGAGACCCGTCACCGCGTCACTCCCGGCCCCACCTCCCACTCGGCAGGGGTTAGCCGCGCGGGGGTTAGCCGCGCCGGGGTTAGCCGCGCAGGGGATAGCCGCACATGATCGAGCGCCAAACGCGAAAGTCACAAGCGGGGACGCAGGTGTGGAGGGTGGCGCAGCGCTGGCAACCGCAGTGCGCAGCAGAAAACGCGAGGCTGAGGAGGCCGCTGGGGTTGTGTCCGACACGGAATTCTCGCAGCTTCTGCGGGAGGTTGGGTACTGCTCGCCGATAAAAAAGCGGTCCGGCGGCGGCGGCGGCGGTAGTGGATCGGGACGGCAACACGGGCGTGCTAACCTAAGGTCGTGTGGTCGCGGTGCCGCGCGTATTCGGGCGCCAGAGAGCGATCCGAACAGGACGTCAGCCGGTGGCTTGACCCACCCGTCGCAAGCACAGCTCAGCGGGGGGCGTTCCCGAAAAATGGCGACTGATCAGAGTTCCGCCGACTCTGCTGCTTCCGGGAGATCCTTCGATTGGGCTTTCCAGGAGGGTTCTGCTCAAGGGTCTGCCGCAGATATTAACCTCGGCGTTAAATTGGAAAATGGCGGCGATGGTGGGAAGCTACCTTCCCCGACAAGCTCGGTATCTACCGAAGGGTTCAATGTGTCCGCCACACCGCTGGATGAAGCCGCAACCAGACCAATCCACGGCATCAGTCAGGTGCGAAACGGAACCGGGGTGCTGTGCCCAGCGCCGCTGGAAAACAATAGCCCGCGACATGGTTTATTTTCGTGCGAGTACAACAACGCTGAGGGCATCGGCCGTTCGGGACTGTTGTAACGTTTACCCGGCCCAATGCCCCATGTATATGGAGAGTTTTTAACATGGAAATTGTTGTACGCTGTGGTGAGGTAACAGGCGGGATGTTGTGCACCCGGATTGGGTTAGGGGGTGTACATATTTCTTGCATAGCCGTAGTCTTATGACCATAGACCCTAGCATCCCTACAATGCCGGGACGGAGCGCGTCGGGTTTTCACCGACCAGGCAGACATCGCGTGCACCAAGCGCGGAGCGCCGAGAGGTGTTCGGTGAGTCGCATGAAGGGTGAGCTGCATCATACTAAGAACTGCGTGCAAAGCGGACTTCCGCCTCTTGGGCGTACTTCCTTGCATCTGGATGATAGCTTCGAGTGAGTTTATATATTTTCTGGTGTGACCACTTCCAGAGGCAGCAATGGGGATACTATGTGACTGCCTCGTGGGTGCCTTACCATATGCACACTACGTGATATCATCCCCCTTGCGCAGAGTTAAGGTTCTCCACTCTGCGCAATATGATCTAACTCGACCACCATCTCGGTTACCGCCAAAACATTAAAATGCGAAAAAAAGACGGTACCCTGGTGGTCTAGCCCATGTAGTGAGAGGCGTGTTTTACAGCGTCGTTGCTAACTGACGCCAACCTGACAGGGTTGGGTTAGAGGGGGAGGGCAAGAGAGTGGCACATACTAACTCATATCAAGAGCGGAACCGTGCGTGCCTTTGAGAGCAAGCAGCCCAATTAAACCGCAGCTATATATATATCACCACCCCTCTTCCTCTTCCTCTTCTTGCTCCACTTTTCTCCACCGCCGCCACCACCACCGCCGCCGCTGCCACCTTGGCACGGGCGACATACACATCGCTGCAAAATGATAACAGTATAAACAGCAGAGACGGAGTTTGCTTGGAGTTTGCGGAGTACGATGGCTCGTCGCCGCCCACCTCACTTCTCCCATGATATGCGCCGCTCCGTCCCTGTGCTTCGTTCGACTTCCCATATATAACGTCTTGCACAGCTGGAGGGCTGCAGGGGTGATTTTTGCGAGTTCGACGTTGAGAAGCGGGTTCGAGACGAAGAGTCGCACGAGAAATTTGTCGAGATGGCGGCGAAGGCGACCGGAGCAACCAACGGGCTCGTAGAAAACCTGTCCCCCCTTCTCCGAAAAATCTTGGCGATGGATTACGACAACGCCGGAGACGGTCTTGTATCCACAGGGAGTGGGACAAGGTCGGAGGGCATGAAATCGCGGGCACTGCGTGATTCAGGCCGCCCCCCCTCGGAGTGGTGCGAAGTTCCGTTTAGGTCTGTGGTTCAGGCCCGCCACGAGCGGACGCTGGTGAAAGTATTCCTCGATCGGCACGCTCGCGGCAAAGACGGGGACTATGTTCGAGGAGGAGGAGGAGCAGGTGGGCATCACTTGGTAGGAGGAGATTACCCCGGCGTGTACTACCGCCCGGTGAAGGTTTGCTTTAACTGCTACATGGTGTACACGCTGATCGACGGCGCTCGTGCCCGAGCGCTGCGAAAGGACCGGCTCAAGGGTCGTTGCAGGCAGCATCCTACTGCGTTCAAGGTTAACTCGGGCCAGTCTCCACGTGACCTTCGCGGTAGCAAGGGGCTCACTGCCGCCGCCGCCTGCGAGCCGCTTGCTAGACATGGCGAGGACATCCAAGCGAGTCTAACCTATCCATCTTCCGAGGAAGACGGCAGCACTACTACAGCGGTCATAGGTGCACGACTTCCACTCCAACGTCCCCGCCCCGACGACGATAACCACGAGCACTCTCCTCAGGCGTTGTCGCTGGCCGAGGCGAGGAGGGCGATGGACGCCGTTTCTCAGGGCGACGTCTCCGAGTTACGCTCGTTCGGACACCCTCCGACCGTGGTCGGGCACGTGGTGTCGGTTGTCCTCACCCTACTGGAGGGCGAAATCAACGAAGAAAAAACCGTGGCGGCTTCTTGGGCCCACGCTCGGTCCGTCATGGGCCGCAGCGAGTTCCTAACACGCTTACAGACGCTCGACCCGCGAACAGTAACATCCCGGCTGATTGAGGCAATACAGCCGGTTCTGGATAGTCCCGGCTTCGACCCGGCCGTTGTGCGTCCCCTCAGCAACGCGGCGGGCAACCTCTGTCTGTGGGCCCTCGGCGTGGTCCAGGCCAGCCGATGGCTGACGGGGGGCGGTCACCCTCGCTCGAACGTCGTTCCGGCCAGAGAAAACGTCAGAGGGTGGGGTGATGCTCGCCAAAACAAAAGTATGTGCTCCGTTAGTGGTGCGGCGTGGATGCAGGAGCCTCCTTTCCCGCAAAAACACGCGCAGATGAAAGGTGCGGTGACACCGAGACGACATCGACGGACCAGTCCTTTCCGCGTCGGAGCAGGGAGAAAGCGACGCAGAGCGGAATCCACCCCCGCCCACGGCGGGAAAGCAAACGAGAGCTGTATCGAAGGACTCGCTAGGCTCAACCGATCCGCCGAAACTGCCCAGGAAGACTCCGAGATAAGCACAACAAATTACGTACGCCCGACGGATATCGCTGTCGGGCCTGGCACGTCGCCGACTCTTGGCGGCCACTCGGTCGTAGGGTTCGATTCTTCACACAGCACAGGCGCTGCTAAAGCAGCTGGAACAGCAGCGACAAGCGACGGGGGAGAACGTAGAAAAGGCCGCCGGTGTCACAGAAAAAACGGCGATCGAGCCTTAGCGCAGGCGCGGGCATCCGGACGATTGGCGTACCCGGGCCAGACTGCGGGTCCGCAGGTTGCCTCCGGGAAGGATTTCGTGAGCTCCGATGGGAAAACGCGTTTTCCGTACCGCGTGTGCGGGGATCCGGCGGCGGCGACAGAAGCAGTAGCTTCATGCAATTTCGTAGTGGTACACGACTTTTTCGACAACGTTGACACTACCGAGGTTCTGTTTAGGCCGGTGACGCGAAGACATCGGGGGTGCCGCGTTTTAGCGTTCAGCTACCCCGGCCAAGCTGGGACGGCGCTCAGGGCCCCGCCATCACCGTCAAACTTGACTCCGGGGAGCGATGTCGCGCCGGCAGCGGGGGAAGGGCGGGAGGAGGTACGTTCGAGGCGGAATGGCAGCGAGGGGAGAGGGGTGCCGCGGGAGGAGGTGCCGAACAACGCGTTCATTGCTCCGAGACTACACGAGCTTCTTCAGCACGTGCATTCCACCGGCGAGATGAGCATGGCGGCACCCTTTCACCTGGTAAGCGCACAAAAAAAAGTCGGAGACAGCGTGTGAACGAGGCACTTCCTTTTTTGTTTTTGCGTGCAGTTGGCGCCTAAATGTGGTACCGTGCCTAGAAAGAAGTCGCTGCGCGTGGGGCACGGCATGTGCGGATATTGTCGATTTATTTTTGTTATGAGTCATCCCACGGTAGGGGTTGCACTTTTTGGGGTCAAACGTTCTCCTGACCGGTTGAGCTCCTGAAGTGAGGAACTACCGGTTGGTATGATAATTTTACAATGCATTTGTTTTAGGACTAGCGGATACAAATGGTGATCGGGTTGCGCGAACGAAAATCTTGGAAGCCATGTTTCGGGTGAGATTTTGAGCTCTTCGGGTAAGGAGCTCAGAAACTTGTTGCTGCACCCCTACCGTGGGATGACCCTTACCGATGGTGAAAAATTACGCCGATGGGTCGTCACGCCGGTCACGCGGTCGTCGGAACCCAACTAAAAGTTGGCCGGTCCCATTATCGGCGCCTGTTCTTTGTTTTTACCGTCTGTCGAACGTGCCAAGGGATACGAGAGAGATCGTGCACGGTAAAGTTTCCGTTTCCACTCAGAGCAATGCTTCGATAAGACTCGTAGCACTTTTTTTGGCCAAAACTATTTATGATGGACGGAGCTCCTCAATTACTACGTAGTGGTAGAGGTTCACCATATTTTTCCTACAGCCCCTCACTTGAGGAGCTCTATACCCTTACCGAAAAACTGATTTTTAGCAAACTTAAAGTGCAACCCGATGAACAAACCCGTGGCCCATCTATACAAAAAAAGCATATTGCAAAAATAGAATGACATTCCGACGATTTTGGGTTAAGGAGCCCCGTCATCCAGAAAATAAGAACGCTAAAAAGCGCTATCTCTAGATCGTAGAACGCGTCTAAAGTAACTAGGCTACCCAACCCAACCTGGTTGTGTTTCACAATAAATTTCGACTCAAAACCTAGGCCGTAGGATTGCTCATGGGGTTGCAATTCTTCGTTTTTCTCAAGGTCTGCTTTTTTGGGTGAGGTATAGAGGTCCTCAAGCAAGGAGCCTCAGAAGGCAAATACGGTGCTACCCCGACCGTCGCATCGTGCGTCCATACCACTATGAATGTACCAACAAAAAAATAACTGCGGAAAAAAATGATTTCCCATTCGCCGCGCGTTTTTTTCCGCACAAGGTGGGTATTGGAAACGGAGTGGCGATAGCCGCGGCCTTCGCGCTGCGCTACGGCGACCACCCCCTGTACCGCTCCAGCCTTCGGTCCATCGTCAGTATCAATGGGTTTTCTTCGGTGGACTCCCAGCTCGCCGCGGTTCTTCATTCGTCGTTGAAAGCCTTCGCCACTCTGCCGCCGACTCGGCCAGATCTTCCGGTTTCATTCATGTCTAGGTGATTACTTAGCACCGGTGCCGCGCCTTTCCCATGAATGCCTCATATAGTACCAACTCCACCTAAATAAGAAGGACCATGAGAGGAAGAAAGGTGTAGCAGCAAACGGTCGTGCTATATATCATCACTTGGTTTAGTTGTGTCGTGGACATTGCCACTGCTGCTGCTGCTGCTGCTGCTGCTGTATATTGGAACATTGGACGGGCGAGGAGGTGCCCTTCGATTGAATCCCACCCCACAATACAGCTGTAGCGGTGGGCGTTTGAACCCCGTACGTGTAACCCCTAGCCGACTAGTCTGACAGTAGGGGTACCATTTTCTGGCTCATAGTTTCCGACCGGTTGAGCTCCTCAAGTACGTAACTTCCGTTGAAATGAAAAATTCACTTCAGTAGCATAATTATTTTAGGACTAGCGCACAGAAACGTCGGCCGGAGTTGCGAAAATCAATTCTCAAAGAAGTCATGTTTCGGGCGAGGTATTTAGTTGCTCACGTGAGGACCTCAGAAAAAAGTTTCCACCCCCATCATACCGTGGGATGACTCAATCTTGCTTGTTTTTCGCGCTACGAAGCCCCGTGATAACATAACAACCCCGCACCGTCGCAGGTACGTCTTCGGCGACGACTACCTGAAAAAGGTCGGTCGGAACCTCGCCCTCAGCATCTACACCGCCGTCGCCAACCCCGTCTCTCTAGAGGGTCGGCGCCTGGTGTGCAACTCCGCCCTCCTCCACGAGGACCTCTCCAAAGAAGTGGGCACCTTTGGCGTGCCGATCGTGCTCTTGCAGTCCACCGAGGACATCCTCGTCAACCCAGCTAACGTGGACCCCTTCCTGCGCGGAAGGAGTTCCACTCGCCATTTTTGGAGCCATGAGTTTCGGGACATGGGCGGTGAGACCATCCTTGGGGGCGGAACAAGCGGGGCGAGCGGAGCGGGCGGAGCGGGCGGAGGTGGCGACGACGCCCGCGCGTTGAGTGGGTCCGGGTCCGTATACGGGCGCAAGGGACTAACGGACCTGCTGCGGGCGCTGTCGAGCCCGCGAGGAACTTTTGTGGCTTGGGTACGGGCGGGACACGAGGTTCGTCAGGAGGCCAAACGCGCGGTAGTTGATCTGCTCGACGCGTTGGCCAAGCCTACGCCGGAGTACGCCGGGGTGGAGGAAGCGGAGGTACTGGAAGGCACCGCGGGAACTATCGGGCTGCACCCTTCCAGCAGCTTCGTGGCTAGGGTAAACAGGCGGAGCAGTCAGGAGGGGGGCGAGTTGGCTTCTCAGAATGCAGGGGTCGCTCGATTCGAGGCAGCTTCTCAGGCCGAACGCAAGTCGGGAGAGGACGACGCCAACACGGCCTGCAAGAGCGGTCAGAGCGTTCATCCACAAAAAGGCAGTCAGGGCAGGAACGCCAACGTCACTGCTGCTTCGCCGTTTCCAAGCGACATATCGATACCCCGCTTGCCGGCTCGACTCGTCCATCGCGCTCCAAACACCAGTCCGATCAAAAGAAGCTACGCCGCAGAATCATCCGCTTCGGCTGCCGCCTACGGAAGATACACCGACCCCGAGGCCGCGCTAAAGTGGCGTTCTCCGAGCACCGACGAAACGTTCCTTTCCGCCAGTGAAAAGCGCACAGAACGAGACAACGACCGACGAGAAGGGCGGAGGGGTAGGGTCGCCCGAGACCGTAGCCCTCGACCGCTTGGTTCTCCCGCAGGAGGCAGACGCCGCCGGCCGAAGAAAGTCTGGGAAGAGCGCTCACCGGAAAGCGGTTGCGACTCATCGGGCAAGGGCGGAATTTCCCTCCCGGTCGCACGGAAACCAGAAGCGGGAGAGCTGTCGGCGCGCAAAGAACGGAGACCGGGATGCGGTGAAGGCCGTCCGAACTCACGCTCCCCCCCCTCATCAGATTTTCGAGATGACGCGCTTTCGCCACCCGTCGAATTGGTCCCCGCTCGGGTCGGTTTCAAAGAGGAAAGCCGGCGACCGCCCGTGTTGGAAAAAGCGACCCTTACCCGGGGGCAGGCAGCGGATCCGTGGGGTTTGGATAGCCCTGCACCGTCGCTCGAGCTTGCAACATCGGACTCACTTCAGCGGGACAAGCGCCGCTGGGTGGGGACCAACAACCGGGGCGGCGATGCTAGAGGAGGAAGCGGAGCAGAGGCGAGAGACGAAGAAAACGACGACTCGCCGCCGAACCCGGCATCGACGGTGACGGTGTCCGTAGCGGAGGCAGCAGCAAACCCCACCCTATACGGGGGCGCGGTCCTTGGCGGTCTCCTCGAGGCAGAGGCGCACCTCGAGGATAAGTTATGCGAAGTGCGGCGGCGGGCGGCGGAGCGCCTTAAGGAGGAGCAGGCCGCCGCGGAGCGACGCATCGCCGGAATTAACGAGCAGCAGGAGGCTAGGAGCATAGCTTTTGCGGAGGAAGACCGGGCGATGATCACCGACCTGGAGGCTCAGCTGGCTGCGTCGAGGCTCGCCCGCGCGCCGGCCGACCTGCAGCGAGCGGTAGACGGCGCCGACGTCGACGATGAGATTCTGCGTGCGGGGTTAGCTTCGCCGCCTTTTCCTCTCCGTGCCCGGACCCACAGCAGCAGCGGGAAGAGGAGGCCCGCCGACATTTGCGCGGCTCCTTCACGCGCCATGCCACCCTTAAACTACTCGCTTGTCGACGAGATCCCGGAAGAGTTTCGACGAGCGGGGGACGCGTTCTCCGTGATGGCCGACGCGGCTCGTGACGAGGAGAAGATGCTCCAACTGCGAAAGGCGGCGGGGGGGGGGGGCGGGCCGGCGAACCTTGAACAGTTCCAGAGAGATCAGGCGTTGGAGGCTTCGAACGCCGAGGCGAAGCGTCTTGTGATGAAACGGCCGTACAGGGAACGCTCCGTGAGCGACGTCAAGCGTGCGAAACTGGAAGCGGCCTTGCGCCTGCAGCGGCTGGTGCGGGGTGCCCGCGGGCGCGAAAGAGCGGCTGGGCTTGCACGCACAAGACGCGAGGTCATCAAGCAAACCGCCGCCGCCATCGGCATCCAGACAGCCGCCCGAGGCCTCCTCGCAAGGAAGAGTGCGAGCTTAGAGCGCGAGCAAAGGATCGCCGAGGTGGTTCTCGGGCGCTCGGCGATACGCCTGCAGTGTGCTGGGCGCGGCATGCTCGGCCGGCGGGTAGCAGCCGCGCGACGAAGGCAATGGGCGACATTGTTCCTCCAGAGGTGCTACAGGGGGCACCTAGGGAGGAGAAGCGCCGCCCGACAGCGGTCGCTCCTGGAAGAAATTTGGGCGAGGGATCGCGCTGCGGTCATGGTTCAGAGCTGGTGGAGGTGCCGGCATGCCGTCGGGGAGTACGGGCGCATGCGGGTGCACTCGATCGCCGCGGTTGAGATCCAGCGGGTGCACCGCGGGGCGATCGGGCGGCGGAGGGCCGCTCGGAAGCTCGAGTGGCAGCGGGCCGGACCGGGGCAATCGCGGCTGAAGCTTGGCATGCGTCTCATCGAAGACACGAAGGAAAGCGTCTGACAAAATATCGGTGTTGTTATTGTGTTTTTTCGAATGTTCTGTCTGTGGTTGTTTTTGCGAATGTTCTGTCTGTGGCCGACGCAGGGCAGGTTTAGTTTTATCGAGCGCTCACGATAGAAGCGTATATACCGAAAGAAACCAACACAGCAGCAGAGAAGTGGGAAGGCTATGCCGAACCACAATAATTATCACAACGCAGGTATGCCACAGCAATGCTAAGGTACCGTGCACACGAGCCACACAGAGGCATTTTCGCAAGCTGACCACCGCAAACAACTGTAGTGCACACGCCGTTCCACGTGCTATTGATAGGTGTGAACGAGGTGCACTCGAGCATCATTTTACCTCATTCCAATATAGAACATAACATTCCTAATTTTCAGACGAAAACCTGACACTAACAGCGAAGGTTCGACCCCACTAATACCGTTTGAAGAAATCAGACGCAAGCGGTGTTTTTTTTTCTATATATAACATATCTTGCCGTTTAGGACCCCTCCGCCCAGTAAACTAAACTAACCGTAATGATCCGTTGTTTCTATCGCACGCCATTGCTTTCGCCGACGTTTCCGCCTGTAATGGCCGACAAAAGATTGCTTTTGAAGCTCAGCGACTCGAGATCGACGCCCTGCACTCGGCGGAGCAGCGAGCGGTGGCAAGAACCACCCGGATTCGAAAGCAGCTGGGCACCAGCGAGCTGGAGCTGAGCGCGCTGGAAAAAGAGATGAACGAGATCGGTGTGTTTTGTGGCGCGTGCTGTCCATAATAATTGTTTCGCCGCCGCGTTTTTCATTCGGCACGCCCTGCAGCGCTCTTCCCTCCTTAGCCAGACCTTTCCACACATAGTCGCGACTAAGGGTCGTTTTTAACGAAACACCGCAAACGTGCCAATTTGGCAAGTTTTTTGGCAAAGTGTTTTTTTTCAAGTCTCGAAATAGCAAATCCAAATAGCAAACAGCAAACGACAAATTCCATCAACTTGCCAACGAAGGACTACGGAAATATCCAAGAAAAACTTTGGCCAAAAGCTTGCTATTTTGGCAAATCCAAATTTCCCTAAACTTGCCAATTTGGTAAAACAAAAACAAAAAAATTGACAAATATGTGTCGTTAAAAACGGCCCTAAGCAGAGGAATGGCGCGAAAAAATTGTCGTAGTACGCACCAAAATAGAAACTGCCTTTTGGTCCAAAAGAGGTACTGTACCCTCATCGTAGCACGAATCATTTTACCGAAAATAGTTACTGTACCCCTATCGTAGCACGCGTCTT
>JBBMKB010083419.1:0-12181 GCA_037833945.1 Alaria marginata
GGGTCGGGTCAAGACGTCTAAACATTTTCGCGGGTTGAAACCCGACCCGTGAGGTCTGACCCGACCCGTGAACAGCCCTGGAAAAACGTTGTTCGACGCAAACTGGTTCGCTGACGACGTTGAGTAGTTCCTGAGTTGAGGCGTCGCGGTCCACCAGAAATAGCATTAGGCCAAGGTACGGGTAGCGTTTTGTTTGGCTGAACGAGTTTTGGAATGGCGAGGCGCCTTCGCCCAAAATCGTGGGAACGTCTTTCTTGCCTTTGCAATTTTGTTGTTTCGTACACCACATATGAGATTGTTCGTCGTCTTGCACTTTAATTATTCTCAAAATCACTTACTAATATTATAGAGGTCCTCAAGTGAGGAGTCACAGAAACAAATACGGTGTTATAATGAAGATTACAGCAGCCTGTGTCTACGAATCGTAGCGCGCGCCTCACCATGTTTGCCAGTATCTCCTTGACGTTGTTTTCAGTAGCTGTGCCGGTCGGCACCTCGTGGTACGTCTTGTCCGGGTTGGAGAAGAAGTTTTTCCTCGGAGCACTTTCACATTCGTCGGGGTAGCTCATTATCGTCCGAAACCTGATGAGTCAAAACCGACAACCAAGGGACACCACATTTTGTGCGGGAGCGGAGAGCTGGTTTTGATGTACAAAACGTTGGGTCGTAGGGTCGATAAACCGTCGGGGGTGGCAACACGAACATAATGCACACCTCTCACTGTGCTCGTGCCATGGCACAATCCGAAACGGTTGCAGCGCCGGGGTAATGTCACAGGAGGCCTGCTCCTATGGGAGTGGCACTTCTTAACCGTGGTTTGGCTGGCTGACGGACTCTTGCACTAAATAGCTACCAGTACCCATTCGTGTTCTGCGATAGTATTGGTTGCGCATCTAGGCGACAGGGGGGATTGACATCAGATTTGCACCTTGATATCTCTTAAAGGTCAGCGCTTGGGTGGGGTAGAGAGCTCCATGGGCGAACAGCCTTAGAAATGATGGGCGCTACCCTTGTTGTAGCGTGCATCACAGCGCGAACTCCGTAGGAGGATGTTAGAACGCGGGGCGACGGTGCCGATCAGTGTCATGCGGAGCCTTTGTAGGTACAAACAAGGGTCAGGTTTTATAGCAACCTTCGGCCACATCGTACAGCGGCAGAGAGGGGAGCATCCCCGGTGCGGGAGAGGTATGCTACGGTAGGGGTGCAAATGATGATTCTGGAGCTCCTCGCTTGAGGAAATCTAAAACTGACTTTGACAAAAACTAAAAGTGCAGCCGGGTGAGCAACCCGACGGGGTTAGGGTCAGGTATACAATGCATACTGTAGTATTGTAGTATCGCACCCATATTGGTCCAGTGATACATAGGTAGTTCGTGCGAGACAGTCGTTGGCCCAGAAGGAAATCAGCCCAAACGTGGTATTAGACCACTATCGTAGCACGCATCGGGAACGCCTTCCTGTTCGCGTGGACAACCAGTAACGAAGATGCGGGACCAACCCGAGTCTTGTTGACGCCACCCAAAGACAAATAAATAGTTTTGAGTCAAGTGATCTCACTCATGGTACGGTAGAGCGGTATAGGTAACACGTTTTGGTCAAACTATTTCCGATGGACGGGGTTCCTCAACTGGCAAACGCTACCCAAACTCGTTAGAGTACCATTTGCGCGGTACAACTATTTTTGTCCATTTCCGGAACCGTGAAATAGCTCATCGGGTTGCATCTTTATGTATTTTCAAAGCCAGACTTTGGTTGAGGATTGAGGCTCTTCAAATGAGAGGCCTTATAATCAAGTGTGAGCATGCGTGCTGCAGAATGCGTCATCTGTGATGGTCGCCCTATCAGTCCCTCGCCCCTTGGGCCCTACTACCGTGCCCGCCGTGTTCGTTATCGCGCCAGATGCTTCGTCTATCGCCCGTTTTGACCATTGCACACGTCGGGTAGATCAGATCATCGTACAGATCGTACATATTGTTTTCCCGGATCCGCATCATGTGCACGAGTATCCTCCCGGCCGACCTACAGGATCTGAACGATCTTTGCATGTTTCCACAGTAGCCGTTTACAGGGTAAAATCGCGGTATCGTGATATGAAAGTAGTAGCAAGCACCTCTGATCTGATACGATCTATGTTATATATGCTACAGTAGGTCACATTTCTCGATGACCTGTGGGATATACATGACCTATACATCTATCCGAGCCCACTGGTCTGTACCGTGCTGGTTCGGAAGATCACGACCTGTCCGGCGCGTGAACATTATTGAGAGATTATTGAGACTGCTGTGGAACCACGACATACGACGGCATAGTTGATGTTTGGCGGATCTCACGGAGCTTGCACGAGGATGTACTTTGTTAGGACACACAGACAACAAACGAGCCAGTTGTAGGTGGGAGAATCCTCGTCATCTTCGTGATCTACGCACTGACGACACATGCTACGGTTGAGGTGCACCAACCATTGTTGCTGAGACTCCTCGCTTGAGTAGCCCTATACTATTAGTAAGTCAAAAACGGATCTTGCAAAATATCCCGATAAACAGTCCCATGGCCTAGGTGTAAAACGATACCATGTTGCGAAACAAAAATCCCATCCCGACGATGTTTGACGAAGGAGCATCGCCATTCAAAAATATGTTTATCCAAAATAATTCTACCCATATCGTAGCTCTTGTCTGAAACCTGCTGTTTCACTACCAAAGGTGAGTTAGGCGTACCGGATACCATGTTACAATAATATGCGTTTGGTCCACCCAACGCTTGGTTATGTTTCCATCGCAGACCCGGTAGCCATGCGAAGATCCTACTTCGAGACCCCCGGCGTTTTCTCTGTTGTGAAGGCATCCTAGGTTGTGACCAATCTCGTCTGGAATGTACGCGCGACAGAACAGTTGCCAGGGGTTGCTTGAGGTCGGGTGGAGAAGTGTCGGCTGGCGGTACCAGGTGCTCAAAGACGGACAGAGGGAGAACGTATACATGCGGCGCCCCTGTGTTGTGTATTTTGCCTCTAGCAAATAGGTTGATTCGGCGGCTGGAAATCCTTTCGTTGTGATGACGGTTTGTAAGGTTTAATTGTTTATAATTTCAGCTTCATATTCAAGTATTCTCGCATTACAAAAGGTCAAAGCATACCAGGGGAGTGTGGCAGCTAACAGTCCAGTATATTCCACAGTTTGTCCGTGCATGGAGACTTCCGTTATGTACATACCACATGGTTCCACACGGTTCTATATCACCCGCTTGAAGTTGGAAACTAATGAAATGTCTTAAAATAATTCGAATTATTTAAATCTCTATCCCCACACTACCTACAGTACCTATACGTTACATTGTTTTTCTCTTCTGGTCGTCGTCTAACGCACCAGGCTAGTAGTGGATTGGAGGAGGCCTCCTGCCCCAGCATAGGAAGGTCTCTCCCAAGATGTACCTCCACGCCGAACAATCAGCGCGGCGGCATTCCTTTGCAATGTAATCACCTCAAAAACACTAACTAGCATGCAGGGTGGATAGAGAGATAATACTGATCCTCGCCAGTTCAGGCGAAAGCGTAAGCGATGGCTGCGGCCCCGATGCATTTTCTCAGCTAGTCGGGACCCAAAATACGTGGATTCATTGTGATCCAATCTCGGATCTAGGTGATTGGATGCTGATTGTACTATCGGAGGACACGTCCCTATTGGAGACCTCGGCGTCGGTGTATCCGGTGGGCCTGCACGACGAGAGAAACACAGACTTAAAATCATCCGCAGTTCACGCCATCTCTGAGAACAAAATTTGACGCGTGCTAGACACATGCCACGGTGTCTTAAGGGGGCACCATTTTGTTTTCTGAGGCTCTTCCTCCCTTGAGGAGCTACATACTTGTAGTAAAGTCATTAGTAAGTCACCCTAACACGTGTGTTGAGTACACTGAAAGTGTAGGTCCCGACGACCAAACCCATGGCGTAGGTGTACAAAAACATTACATCGCAAACCAGGAATGGTACTGCGACGGTTTTGGGGCGAGGAGCCCCGTCATTCAGAAACTATTTTTGCTCAAACGTGCCACCTCTACGTAGCAGTTTCGTGGTATGACGAGCTCATTTTATCCCCCATAAACTGCCTTCTTTGAGGAAAAAAGCAAAACCCCAACTCCGCGAATAACGCCATGGCCGAGAGTGTAGAAACAAACCTACTACGAGTACTGCTGTAAACCACAACGTGTCCACTTTTGTACTCAGCATCAATAGTGTACCGCATGTTGTCTGACGGCACAAGAAACAGTTGCATCGAGGCAAGGACGAGGCGGAGCGAAGCGACCGAGGGTAGGTTTTGCATTGGAAGACCAAAAAGCCTCTTTATATCGGGTAGGATCTCAGTTGAGGAGCCCTGTCAGTCTCATAAACGCTTTGGCCAAAAGGTGCTACCCTTGTCGTAGCACGCGTTACTTACGTGTGTGCGCTTCATCACCGAGTTCAGCCGTGTTCACTGCAGAGAAAGCTCGGTCTTCTTGAATGTCGCTGAAACCCGTGTAAGGGTGGAACCAGGTCCTGCGAAACCCGGTGGTTGGGGCGCACCCACAGGTTGGAACGACGTCGTGGTTGCGACATCCAAGATGGGAACATTGGACAGAGCATACATCTATTCATAATCTGTGTCATTGTTACGCGGGCAGACGGGTTCTGCTCAGTATGATCTACATGGGCTACAGTTCGTGTTGCCAGATGAAAGCCGGATGCTTTGAATGGTCTAGCACATGCTTCCTGGGTGGGATCTGTGTTGCACATATCCTGTACAGCGTACTATGACGACAGGGTGTGGGATCCAGACGATCGACATTGTTATTTATCCGGAATCTGCATTATGGTGCAATATATCGTCTCTCTCGCAGTTTGAAAATCGCAAATGTCTTAAACTAGCTTATTATAGCAGTCTGTGTAAGCTCGCGGTCATCCCCTATTACAGCCCGATGAATAATTCCATGGCCTACTGTAGGCAAGTAACGACCGATGGCGTAAGAACAACTAGTTTATAAACGATACCATGGTATTAAGTTTTTAGACTATTCAGGAGCCCTGCCAGTTACGAATTGTGTTCGCCCAAACGTGCTACATCTCAAATTGGCGCGTGTCAGTTGAAGGCCTCAGTCGCGAGTTTTAACTGCCGCGGCCCGCACTCCACAAGGCAAGACTGCATGCACCAACAAACTGTCAGGCTCTGCGTGCCACTAGATTTTATCTTTGGCTACGCCTGTTATTTACTGTCGATTTGCTCCAGCAGACATTTCCCCATGAACTGCACGTTTAAAAACCGACCTATCTCTATACCTGGGAGTACGTAAATCATACCATGGGTATATGACATCGCTCTACTGTAGTGCACTATCAGTACACCAGTACAACGCGGGATATATTTGGCACCCTTTCCCCCCCCTTCTTCATGTACGCTCACCCATATCCTCTTATGCTTTGGTTGTAGGAACTTATTTTTAACGTAACCACTGCTACAGTACCGTAACTTTGATCTCTGTAGTGGTCTGACTCATATCCTCCTATACTTCCATCGTCAAAATAACCAACAACGCGGCCGCCACTTTCGTAACTCTGTTGTCTCTGGTGTATGCTTACTTACCCGTATCCTCCTATACTTTCTTTGTCGAAATATCCAATCATCTGCACCAGGTCCGCCCCTGTTTTGTTGCGTAGGTCTGCCACGTCGTCGTCCTTGTTCATGGCCAGAACAGTGGGCTTCATCTTAGCATTCCCCTGGTCAAAGTGGGCCTGTGGGCAACAAGTGGCTTCTGTCAACTCAATCGCATGAACAGGCCAGGGCTACATGGGGTGTGTGTACTCATTTCATGCACGACCGTAAGCCTATGGTCATATACCCTCACATCCCTCCATTGTTGGGGCGGAGCACGTCGAGTTTTCACCGACAAGGCAGACGTCGCGCGCACCAAGCACGAAGCGCCGTGAGGTGTTCTATGAGTCGCGTGAAGGGTTAGCTGCATCTATTTTAAAAAGTGAGCTACGGCAGGGAGGGGTGCATGCTACAGTGATTGGCTGCTTGCCATAGTCAGTTGTTTGTCTGTTGACCACGTATGCATCAGTTTCGAGACGGAGCACCCTTCTCACTCATAATAGAAACGCTTTCAACATTTTGTCCGCTCGTTTCGCGTTTTCCATTTGTTTCGTACACGCTTTTTACTTATTATCTTATCCTCTTACTGTTTCGTCGTCTGTGGGGCCACCACCTTTCTTTATCCTAGGATAGCGATGGCTTGGTCGCTATTATCTGACAGGGCCTTTTACTTCCGCAGCCCAGGGCCACTCGATACCCTAGTGATCTGCAAGTCGTTTGCTTTTGTACTATACTATGCCGCGGAATACACTACCAACAAATTGTTTGCGTTGCTCGGAATGGAGCAAACCTCGGCGTGCAGCCCGAATGCAAATACCATGGCATACGTATGCAACAAAATAATGTTGCAAAAAAATAACGACTTTGCGACGATATTGGGCTAAGGAGCACCGTCATTCAGAAAGCAGCATTTACTCGAGAAGCTACCCTCGGTAATACACGGTGGTACCCAATGCTCACCATTTTAACAACGGTAGCCGTGAGGGAGGGAATGCCTGACTTGCTGAAGGCTAGATTCGTCCTCGCGAAAGCCGCAGTAATGGTTGTCATCATCTGCGCAGCTGTGAAGTTTCGGTTGGTCATGCCTTCAGTGGTGTATAACACCAGGACATTGATGTTCTTGGCACGGTAGTAGGCATTTTGTGGACATGGAATCGAGGATAGCGCGCAATCGAGAGCGGCGAAAGTCAGCATCATACGGGCGTGTTACTGAACGGGACACAATATTACAGAGACGTGCTACGATAGCGGTAGCACGTTCTGGCCAACACATTTTCTGGATGACGGCGCTCCTTAACCCCGAATCGTCCTATAAATGATTCAATCTTGTTTTGCAGCATGAATTTGCCTACACCTAGGGCATCGGATTTTTTCGTCGGGTCACTTTCATTTTGTCCGAAAACCAGGGTTTGTGGGTTAGGTATAGAGGCCGTCAAGTAATGAGCCTCAGAAACAAGTTGGTGCACGTGTACCGTAGCATGTATGTGTCTTAGTTTCACACTTCGATGTTACCACTCGTAGCCTGGAGACCGAACCAACACTTCAATCGCGAAGACGCACTCGCGTTTTCCGAGGCTCTCCGATTGAGGAACTTGATGCCCAACCTAAATATTACCTTTAGAAAGCATGAAAGGGCAACCTGACGAGCATTCCCATGGCCTAGAACTGTACTGCAAAACAAAAATGATGTTCAATCGATACTGGCACGAGTGGACGGGACCCTCCCGTTTCGTCGTCATAGTAGAAGGTGGGCGAAATGCAGAGCTTTGGAACACCTTCTGGAAGGTCGTACACGACCCGAACTCCACACAACCTAGGAGTCGTTCTACGATAGTCTCCCCAACTTTTCTTTAACGGAATCGCCGGTTTAGAAACCAGCTCCAGGCCGCATCTCCTGAACTACGGTGCCTCTTGCCACCCCGACGTCATCGTTCGATAGTCCTGTGCAAACAAGAATATATCTGAAGATATATTGTAAGTAACATCCCTTCGTGCCGAGCAGCTATTAAACGTTCGTTAAAGAAAATCTCTGGTTTTGGGGGGGGCTATCGTAGAATAACACCTAGGCCAAATCCAGACGGAAGCCTTTGGAGACACGAGTTCGAACTTCCGAAGTGACATCAAGCTCACATAAAGCGTGTTCAAATCCGCACTTTTCGTGGTATTTCACGCTCCGGCAGGTGTTCAGAAGATCTTCCCTTTTTCCCTTCTTTTACTTTGTCGACGAAACGGGGGGGGGTCCCGTCTACCCTTGGGGAGGTTTGTTAGTCAACTTGAGACACCCCGTCAGTCAAAATGCTTTAATTACAAAGTGCTACCCCTTTCGGTAGAACGCATTTGGACGACATTCCTTATATCCCGGATCGAGGCACTGCCCCTCGTCGCGAAGCATGCGGGACAGTCTTGCAGCACGACATAGCGAGATACTGCTCCCCACCCCGTCGTAAAACAGACGGGAAACTACTTGAACCCTCTTGAGCACGACACTCAAGGGTTTCGACGATGTATAGAGGGGAGGAATTTCAGACGACTTGGTGGGCTTTTCTACGCTAGTTAAGACGCGTGTCACAATAGCGGTAGCGCATTTGTTTGACCAATTTGTTTTTGGCGGACGGGGCTCATCAACTGAAGAGGTGCAGTACCCTATAGCGTTTGAATGCCGTTTGCGTTTAACTCATGTTTCGTTCCATGCCTAATATACGAGGTTCTTCATCGGGTTGGACTGCGTTTGTTCTCAACGTCGGTGTTTTGGGTGTGGTATGGAGTTCCTGAATTGAGAAGCACCAGAAAGGTAGGTGCTACCTTCCTAACGTAGTACGCATCTTTGCTTCTTTCGAACTACAACCTCACTTGTAAAGACGAACGACTTGAAGTCGGTGTGAGATAGAACCAAGGTCACAGTCGTAGCGGGGTCAACCCTGCTTTCATTCCCGAGTATAGGCTACTCGTACGGCTGGCTCTGCAGCTCTCCCCAAACGGAACCCGAGATCTTTTATTTGGCGAAGCGTAACCAAATTGTTCATGGTGGCCGTTCAAACCGCTAAAACCAACAGCGGAGAACCTCAATATTGCCAAACATCGGCCATGTCAGCTATTACGGGCGACCATAGTAAACAGGACCTACGGTACACACGGAAACCTATATATTTACCGATTTTTACAGACAATATTTGGTCCTATTTACTATGGTCCCCCGAAATAGGAACCTTTAGGCTACCATTACGGGGGACCATAGTAAATAGGACCAAATATTGGTAGTAAAAATAAGTAAATATATAGGTTTCCGTGTGTACCGTAGGTCCTATTTACTATGGTCCCCCGTAATATGGTGTGGCCGACTATGATGATAGTCGAAAGGTAAGCGCTTGGACTGCTGTTAGGCAAGTCCGTTGGCGACCTTCGTCCCAGAAAATAGATCATGGTGTTGAAAATGCGCTCTCAGGCCAATTTCGAGAAGAAAGAAAGAAGCGTGAAAGTGGAGGGGAGGGCTGACCGTCGCCACCTGATCACCACGGAACAATGTCCAAGCTACGGGCAGATGTACTTGACGGGCTGTTGTACAGGGCGACAGTCTGACCTACAGTAAAGTTCCCTGTAGCGCCCCCTCGACGTGCGTCGTATCGTTATCGACAAGCGTATCCTTCGAGATTTTCTGACTTAATCGTGCCGCATATTCTCATAATTTTCTCAGAATATCCCGGTGCGTATTCTCATGCGTTTCTGGGGACTGCTGTATACAGACCGCATTACAGTGTCTATACCTGAGCAGCAGCACTACATTCTACTGGGCGCTGGCTATATTGACGAAAATCACCAGTATGTTACTGAAAGCGACTCGATAGGCTGTGTAGCCAAGTACATTTCGAAGTATCAATAACAACACGTGACCTCCCTACAACGCGTGCTACGACAAGGGTCAAATATGTCAGGAGACGGTCAGTCAAGGGGAAACGTACAACGGTCAATGGTGGAAAACCGAGCGTTCCACACTAATACCTAGTAAGGAGACGTCAGTCAAGGTAAATTATTGGAAAATTGCCGTCCGTCAAGGGGTGAAAGTGCCGTCTTCTGACATACCTGGTATTTGACAAGGGTAGCTGTTTGCGACCGAAGCTGTTTACAGTTTTCGAGGCTCTTCAATATCTGTAACGGTGAGTAGACTACCCAATCGTTGGGCTTTTCAATGGCATTCGGTTTTACACCCATGCCGGGGGATTATTGATCGGGTTGCACTCTCAATTTTTCTCAAAGTCGGACTGTTGGGTGAGGCATAGAAGTCCTCAAGTGAGGAGCCACGGAAACAAAAATTAATTGTGATACCGCTATCGTAGTATGCGCCTCACCGTAGCCTTGAGTTCGTCCAGCAGTGTGTGGCTACTAGGCATCACGATGCCCGTCTTCCCACCGAGACCAGCCGCGTCTTCGGTATGCAGTGAATCGTTCTCCGCATCCATGGTGGGAGAATATTCCTGCCACATGCAAAAACGACTATATATCAAGTGCCACATTGTTGGGGTTGTTAGAATATATTGTTCGCAAAATGGGGGAAGAACTCAAGTGCTGCATACATATACCGGTTTTCCTGCCACATATGCGAAGAATACTACGTCAAAGTGTTGCGTCGCTGGGCGGTGAGAATACACGCCGCACTAAACGGGGGGCGGACGTTAGATGCTGTACAGTGCAGGACACCGAACAGTAATATATGAAATCCGGGAGCTGTTAGACTGGAGTTATTGTACAACGCACCCTCCTTCATATAAAAGCTCCAACCTGGGTCAGTATCTATGATCGTCACTAGGTGTCTTGTAATGTATGCAGATACCGGGGGGGTCGCGGCAGTAAGAATTATCGTAAGAGTGTGTCCAACGCAGACCTCGACCCTCGAAGGAGCTTCATTAGGCCCTCCACTAGGTCCAGGTAGTGAATATTCAACCGCAGTGGAGAGCTCCAGATAGTACCGGTTGAACAGTGTCACTGGTCTCTATAGCGCCAGTGAAACGTTTTTGGCCCGGTTGGGACTCTCTATACTAGAAGAGTGGCATGACAGTAATGAGGATTTTCAGTCCGTGTGAAATCTCCATCAGAGTCATCCCACGGTAGGGGTGCAGCAAAACGTTCCTGAGCTCCTGACATACATGAGGAGATCAATATCTCGCTCGAAACACGACTTCCAAGATTTTCGTTCGCGCAGCCCGATCAACGTTTTTGTCGGCTAGTCCTAAATAAATGCACTCACGAAATGATCATACCAACTGGTAGCTCCTCACTTCAGGAGCTCAACCGGCCAGGAACGTTTGACCCCCAAAAGTGCAACCCTGCCGTGGGATAACTCATCATATAACTGCGTTGGGCTACGTGAGCTGGCCGCCGGCACTCCCACGTACCACACACATGGTATGACACACCAGAATCATACAAGCCTCCGGATGAGCGCAACAAGGGCGGCAAACGTGTTGCGCACAAATAAATACGCGCCACAGCCGTGTTAGCCCCCCGCAGAGGTCCCCCGAAGGGCTCCTGGGGGGGCGCCGGGGTCAATTGTTTGCGACATATGCGTGAAAATTCGCCCAAAACCCACTTGATCGACCAGGTGCTTTTATTGAATAGACGTCTACAACAACGACTGAGGAGTGTTTTCGCGATACACGCGCGAACATAGAAAATACGCCCGAAAACAGCTTGACTGATGTATCGCAATTGTATTCCTCCGGCGGTCCCTACGCCGGGGGTTACCTCTGGCGGACCTCCGGGGGGCCTACTCACCTTCCGTCTCCTGATGTGCTTCGAGCAACAGACCGTAAGTCCTAACTGGTCACATCCTCCGCTAGAAGTGCACAACTACTGTATTTGGTTACTGATGTTCGATTTTCGATTGTTGTTTTTTGGAGGCATCGTGGCCGTAACTTACACCGTTTCTGATGTGGAAACGCAGACACTACTAGACTACAGCACCATGCTTGGTCTTGTTGTGCGATTGGTTGTGAGTTGCGTAGGGCTGCTGACTATACGGAGGCTTTCTTAAACGGGGTATTACATGACAAATACCGAAATACCGTATTGCCGTAAAAAGTGTCGGTTTTTTCGATATCAGTATAATACCGATACCGTCCCCATTTTTTTTGCAGTTTCGGTATGGCCATACCGATACGGTTTTACCGTAGTTCCGGTACGGTATGAGCTCGGCACTCCTCACTGGCTGCCACATACGGACACTATTAGGAGCGCGACCACGGCTGCGGTAGAGCCACCCCACCGTAGAGGTGGAAACGTATTTTCTGAGCTCCACACACGAGGAACTCAGTATCTCACCCAAAACATGACTTCCAAGACTAAGTTTCGACCAACCCGGCCAACGTTGCTGTGCGCTTGGCCTAAAACAAATGTGCTATTTCGGGGGAACATAGTAAATAGGACCTACGGTACCCACAAAAAACTTTATATTTACATATTTTTACTAACAACATTTGGTCCTGTTTACTATAGACCCCCGTAATAGGAAAATTATGATACCACCGGGGAGTTCCTTACCTGAAAAGTTCAACCGGTCAGAAACTAT
>JBBMKB010083441.1:0-12180 GCA_037833945.1 Alaria marginata
ATCTGCGCGCTCGCTCTATGAGCCCAAGCCAGTCAGAGATTAGCCGATGGGGTGGGGTTTCCACACCATTGCGGGGCGGTATCGACCCGTAGGATCACTGTTTTCGTCCCCGGGCTGTTGGAGTTGTACATGTATGGAAGGATTTCTGATCCGTGGATGGGATCTTATCCGTCCCGGGTGCGGCAGGATCTCGACGTTGTCTCGAGCGGCAACTCTCGCAGTGCGTTGGCTCTACGAGTCCCAGCCAATCAGCGATCAGCCGGGGGGGGTTGGGTATTACGTTTCTACACCGTGTGTGGGGGTATCGACCCGGGGGATCACTGTTTTCGTCCCCGGGTTGTTGAAGTTGAAGATTTATGGGTGTACTTCTGATCCGGGGATGGGACATTATCCTCCTCCGGTGCGGCGCGACCTCGACGGGCAACTTTCGAAGCGCGCCAGCTCTACGAGTTCCAACCAATCAGCGATCAGCCGGTGGGAGTGGGGTTTCCACACACCGCGGGGCAGTATCGACCCGGGGGATCGCCGTTTTCGCCCCCGGTTTGTTGAATTTGTAGATGTATAGAAAGCTTTCTGATTCGGGGATGGAGCCTTATCTCCCCCGGGTGCGGTGTAACATCGGCGTTGGCCAGAGGGGCAACTCTCCCCGCGCGCTGGCTCTATGAATCCCAACCAATCAGCGATGAGCCGATGGGGGTGGGGTTTTCACACCCCGCGGGGCGGTATCGACCCGGGGGATCACCGTTTTCGTCCCCGGGCTGTTGGAGTTGTACATGTATGTAAGGATTCATGATTCGGGGATGGAACCATATCCTCCCCGGGTGCGGCGGGACCTCGACTTTGGCCCGAGGGGCAACTCTCGCAGTGCGCTGGCTTTATGAATCTTGACCATTCAGCGATTAGCCGATGGGGGTGGGGTTTCCACACACCGCGGGGCGGTATCGACCCGGGGGGTCGGGAGGTGATATTTACACAGACGTCTGTGTAATTAAGATAACACCTAGGGGACGAAACAAGATCATCCCCGGGTTTCCAGTCCCGAGTTCGTCCGTTTTAAACCCACCGATTTACGAAGCACGTCTTGATCGCGGCGCGCTTTGTAACAACTGCAGCACCGCACCACGCGCCTATAAAGCCAAACCACCAACCTCTGACTCGGGAATTATTTACGGAAGGACCTGTTGATGGAGCAAGTACCCTTTCGCCGGCCCCTGTGGTCCTTCTGCAAGGACTGCACCAGCTTTGATTGCTCTCAATAGCGCAGCACAGGAGCAAGGCACAGAGGTGCACCGTGTGCTGCCCCTGCTCGTCTGCAGCTTTAACGCCCGTGCCTCTTCAGTCGAACTTTGATTTGTATCCCGGTTTAATATCGTCCTCGGTTGCTGCCGTTGTTGCCGTGCGTATCTTCTCCCGCTTTAGACAATCTTCGTGTAGTTCTTTTATTGGTGCAGGGCTTTTGTTATTGCCAGATTCCATCGCCTTCCAATGCGGGCCATACATTATCAGTGCGCGGATTGATTATGGCTCGAAGCCGCCCTTACTTGTCCCGTTGGCTCAGTTTTTATTCGTGATAGCCTGGTAGGCATGTTGCACCCTCCTATCCCCCTCCATACGGGTAATATAATATCAGGGCGCAGCATGGTAACGGACCAAAACCACCGCTGTGAAAGTGCCCTATTGACCCTGGCAGCACGTGGGAAAGCTGCCCTATATCCTTAACTTGGCATAAACATGTATAAAACGCGCGGCCCAAAAATCGCCTAGCTTGTAAATTTGAGGAAAGTGTCATCCACTCAATTGGTCGACCTCTGGTCGAGCTCGCAGCTGACGTATCCGAAATGATGTGTTAGCACCTTGCCCCAACGCGGTTTTTGTCGTGCTGTGGACACAAACTAAGGCATTCAAACCTGAAACCCACGCAAACTAATCTTAAGCACTCGATCGTGTATCTGCGATTTCCAGGGCAAACGACTCATAGACGAGGCGGGGACACTGGCGCGACTCATAGACAAGACTGGGACAGTGGCGCTGAGGAAGGATATGCGGCAAGGATGGGAGGCAGCATACGTGACAGGAGATGGCAACTGCTTTTGGCGGGCTGCGGGGACTGCCTTCTTTGGTTCTGATCGATACTGGCGACAGCTGAAGCTGGTGTCGCTTGCCCACGCAGCTGGTAACGTCGACGAATTGCGCCCACACGTACCGACGGGCTTCGTCGACGCCATCATATTCTCGAAGTACGAACGAGTTGCCAAGGTCGTAGTTGACGGCATTTCGGTGGTAGTTGATACCCTATTGTCTTACGACAAGGTCTTTCTGGCGTCAATCGAAAGACCGTGCCCAGACAGGACTTATTCTGGCAGCGTTGCCGCCATTTTGGTGGCTGGAGCGCTGGGAGTGACCGTCAAGATGTTGAACAAGATGGACGCTAAGTCTAGGAGGAAGCAGGACAGGAACCTACGCCACGGTGGTACTGGAGGAAAGGGCTCCAGATCAGATGATTACCGCCGGAGTCGCATCCACAAGCCCCATGGCACACCGCAGGCCTGGTACAGGCGGGTTGGTATGGGCGACGCCCGCATGTTGCGTGAAGACATTACCCTTGTTTTGGTGACGGGCTGCTGCGCTCTGGAGGACCCTACACAAGCCCAACTCGAGGCCTTACCAGAGGTGCAGCACGTCTCCAACAACGTAGACGATATTTGCAACAACTTTGCTGTGGTAGTCAGGGAGGATGGCAGCACGGTACCGTTTCCCATGCACACCTGTGCCCCTGCACTGTACGCATACAACGACGCGCACGAACAAAGTAAAGCAAACATCGAGTTTATTTGGTGGGAAGAAAGAAGGACCAGAGCGAATGCGAAAGCGGCGGTGGAAAATCGTTCGAGGCAAGACGCGGTGGACAAGTGTATGCGGGCGGCGGCGGCGGCAGCGGCGGTGCGAACTGAGGAGGCGAGGGGCGAACAGGCGAAGCGAGAGGCGGCGGCACAAAAGATAACGTGGCAGGCCTCAGAAAGCTGAAGCGAGAGGCAGCTGAGAAGGCGAGAGGTGAACTGGTGAAGCGAGAGGCGGCGGCGGCGCAAGCGGAAAAGTGGCAGGCCTTGGAGAAGGCTGGAGCGAGAGGCAGCTGAGATGGCGAGAGGTGAACAGGCGCAGCAAGAGGCGGCGGCGGCACAAACATGAACGTGGCAGGCCTCGGAGAAGCTGAAGCGAGAGGCGGCCCAGA
Organism: Alaria marginata; assembly: GCA_037833945.1. Lineage (NCBI taxonomy): Eukaryota > Phaeophyceae > Laminariales > Alariaceae > Alaria > Alaria marginata. The sequence goes on from JBBMKB010083441.1 coordinate 3,230, forward strand.
AGGCGAGGGTCGGACAGGAGCAGCGAGAAGCGGCGGCGGCGGCACGAACGTTAACGTGGTATGCCTCGGAGAAGCTGAAGCGAGAGGCGGCGGAGAAGCGAGAGTCGAACAGGCGCAACGAGAGGCGGCGGCGGCTGAGAACGCGAGCGGCGGACACGCGCAGCGAGAAAGAGCGGCGGCTGAGAAGGCGAGGCAAGAAGAGGCGGCCAATGCTGGCAACTGGCTGACAGGTGTCATCATTCAAAGCAGCGATGTAAAACTCGAGAGTGGCCAAGAGAACGGCGATGGTATCGGTGGTGGCGCGGGCGGTGGTAGTGGAATTGAAAGCGACGGTTGGGGGGGGCGGTACGTGGGGCACCAGAAGCGGGGGTGAGAGCGAAGATAGCTGGAGAAATGTTGAAGACAGCGAATCCGACCGCAGCGATAACGACGACAGCGATAGCGATGACGAAAGCGATGGCGAGTTAATCACATGAGGCTGTTACTCTGCGCATCTCCAGCATGGTTTGACGCGCCGAGGGAAGGCGAGCGTGTGCCGTACGTGTTCTGTATAATGCGCGCTAGACGTTGACGGTCGATGCGCCTTAGATCAGACTCCGCGTAGTGCGTGCCCATTGTTGACGGTCGACGCGGCCTTGGACCAGAGTCCGCGTTCCGCATAAATACAAGTAGACGAGCGTAGCCGTGTTGCGGTATTAATAGCTGCCTGTTCCTTACACGCTAAAAATAAAATCACTTCGTTAAAGAAGGCATTAATATCGAGGCAAGAACGACGGCACGAGGACAAACCGACCGAGATCATGGTTTTCCCTACATGGAAACAAACTCTTGATTGCGGGATGCGTGCAGGCTTTCATTCGTTTATGTTTATGTTCACACCCGTCTATCTATCTGTCTGTCTGTCTGTTGTGTACTGTGCACTGTCTGCCTGGTAGCGAATATCATGGCATCTTGGATTGCGAGAGCTGCATGTGGCCGATTTCCGAACGCCCGACGAGACCAGATGCAAACGGGCTTGGCCTAAATCGTGGTATTTTTTGTTTTTGCTGGCTGTCTCGAGTTGGCCGCGGTCGCCGTTGTGCTATGGGTTGTACGCGCCCCGGCTGCTGTGTGTGTTTGTTGCGCGGATTTTTATTTTTGTTGTTTTATCTTTGAATGCACTCTATTATTGGCCTCATTTACCACTCTACTCGTCATCCTAACCCGGACTATTCAAGACGAGGTTCACAAGACGGCATCATATCGCACTTATTTTCCCACCGCTACAAAGAAGCGCAACAGTGTGTCAATACCAGTCCGGTCGGAAATATGAGCCTGATTTGGACGTATATGTTAGTATCTTGGCGAAAAACCAAACAAACGATTTTTCTTTTTTTACTGTCTTTACCATGAAACGGTGCACTAAAGCAACGCAAAACACTTCCAGAATAACTAAATAGTAACCTTCGTATGGTCTCACGAAGCAACGACACTCGGAGCTTGCCTCACGTTTCCTGCCGGTAAAGGTCCTTCGGTTGCGTTTTTTATTTTGTTTTCACATCGGATTTGAAACTATCTCCCCGACCCAATAAGCCAATAAAAAAAAGTAGTCGTGAAAAAACTGCGACCACCACCGGTCTTTTCTTTTTTCTAAATGTTTAAAGTTTTTCCTCGGTAAAGCGAGTTATAGGTAACCCAACGAATTTTCAGAGCGCGGTCAACACGTATGCTGTTCTGTCGATTGTGAGGCCTAATTTTGTTTTGGGAAAATCTAAAAAAACAATCTAGTTTTATTTCAAGTTTTTTTTCCGAAAAACAAAAACTTGAATTTTCCCAAAACAAAATTAGGCATCGCAATCGACAGAACAGCATACGCTTTGACCGCGCTCTGAAAAATTACTGAGCTACCTATAACTCGCTTTACCGAAGAAAAACTTAAAACATTTAGAAAAAAGAAAAAACCGGTGGTGGTCGCAGTTTTTTCACGGGCACTGTTTTTATTGGCTTATTGGATCGGGGAGAAAGTTTCAAATCCCATGTGAAAAAATAAAAATAAAAAACGCAACCGAAGGACTTTATCGGCAGGAAACGTGAGGCAAGCTCCGAGTGTCTTTGCTTCGTGAGACCATATGAAGGTTATTATTTTGTTATTCTGAAAGTGTTTTGCGTTGCTTTAGTGCACCGGTTCATGGTAAAGACAGTAAAAAAAACAAAAACTCGATTGTTTGTTTTTTCGCCAAGATATTAACATGTACGTCCAAATCAGGCTTATATTTCCGACCGGACTGGTATCTCGTCAACAGTGGTTGTGAGCGAATGCATGTGTACTGCTATTGTAATGCATTTGCAGGTGAACAAGGTGACAACGACGAGGAAAATTGTGCTACTGTGCACCTCGTGAAGGACTTCGTCTTCGGCGAGGCTGATGATCCCGACGAAATATGGGGCAGCATCGTCGTTGCATGCCAACATGCCCTTGGGCGGGAAGGTCACAAGGGAAAAACCTGTCTAGTCAAAGGCAAACCAGTGCGTACATGGTCCGATCAGGAGTTATGTAGTTTCCTAGACCTGGTAATACAGGCGCCGACAGCATCTGCAGAAATACCGAGGCGTTCTTGATTATATTGTTGTCAACCTTGCAGCAGCGTCCCCCCTAACGCGTAGTGTGCGGCCCAACGACAACGTCCTGATTATTTGAGCAGATCACGGGAGGTTCAAGTCGATGCAGTCGAATGGAGATTAAGTGTGTCGCCAGGGGGAAGCCGAGAAGAAGTGTCAATCAGGGGACGAAGAAGACCTGCGCACAAAAGGTGGGTGCTGCATTCGGGTTTTGATCCAGCGAAAACGCTGGTGTGGTGATTATTACGTATACCCACCATAATCTTCATTACTTACGGACTACCTCTGTTGTGTCATTTTTTTGTGGCCTTCACCCTTACAGTGCGGCTGCGAATTCCAAGTGTGCATCTCCTGGAACTCGACCGGTCCACCCACGATTACTCTGGTGAGAACATGGGCAGTGCTTCAAGCGAAAAGGTGGTGGCGGTAGCTTGAGGTCAAGCTTCAAGCAACCGACCGCGTACTCGCGGCATTTTCAGTGCAATCGGCGTATCGCTTTTATGATAGGTACGACCACACAGCGGTAAAACAGCGATTCAGTACGTTATTTCGAAGGTTATTATTTATTTTTTTTCGGCGTCGAATTATATTCAGGTTGATCTCAAACACCACCATGAATGCAAGGCTCAATTCAAAGCGCAGCAGCAGGAGGCGGAGAACTTGATCCCGGTGGAGGAAATTCAACGAAAGTGGTCGGATGACATTCGCCAGTGGACGATTTCAGGACTGCAACCACAGACGATGATACAAGTTATTGCGAAGATCATAGAACCGCAAAAGCTCGACAAAGCTGGTCGGCGAACGGTGATGTTTTGTGGGTGCTGGTTGCGGTGTGTAGTTTTCGCAGTTTGGGTCATTCCCAATGAATGCAACAAAGCGAGTTTCGTGACATCAGTAAATTGGCGTGATGTCACACTTTCTAAAACGAAACACTTGTTTGTTGCTTCACGATTCCTGACATAATTTGAATCGGGTGCAATTTTTTCCCAAACTGTTCAGTGTCACGATTCGGTGGAACGTCACATGTGCGCGTGACGATTCATGACATTGTTTTTGTTAATTAGGAATCAATCTTAGTGAAATTTTCTTCGTAACAACAATGGGGAATCTATGATAGGCATGCTGCCTTTCCAACTTCCACTAGCGTGACGGTTCATGACATTGTTTTTGTTCATTAGGAATCAATCTTAGCGAAATGTTCTTCGTGGGAACGATGGGGAATCTATGGTAGGCATGCTGCCTTTCCATCTTCCATTAGAGAGGAGCAGTACGTTTAAGGATTGCGGCTTTCCACATTTTGCGTTGGGTGAGAAATATGGCGGCAAAGATATCGAGTGAGCAATGGTCAACGGCAACGGACGCCTTGGACCTTCTGACGTGGCTCAGAAAAGACCCCCAGTGTATTATGAGGTTTGACAAAAACAAGTACGGTCGCCTCAGGTCGATCATGTGGTCGACAGCCGAGTAACAAATGATGGCGAGAAAGTTCGGTGGCATCGTCATCCAGGACAACACGTGCCTAACAAACCGGTGAGGCAACGTCCTTTCATCGTTTTCGCGAAGAAACGAGACCCGACTATACCGAGTGCCCAACTTTCGATAGACTAGTCACTCTTCCGTAAACGCCGCCTGTTTGCTGCACTTGCTTTTGGTTGTTCCCGTACGTTAGGTATGACAAGAGACTGTGCATGTTTGTGGGTGTTGATGCCGAGAACAAGACAGTCATATTTTCTCAAGGGTTCCTCGCCAACAAGCAAACACCTTCGTTCGACTTCGGCATCAACCATTTCGTGGAGGTTGCTGGCGGGCATCCAAAGGTCAGGCTGTGTCGTTGTTGACCGCCTTACTTATAGACGAGATTGTGAACGTCCTGCCGGTGTGGTTTTGAGTAGTAATTTTCCTTTTGAGACGCCACACTCGCCTATTTCCTTTGAATGCGCATTGACAACTGCCCGTTCCGTGCGTCCCTCCCCTCAAGGTTGTCATCACCGACGCCGATGTTGCCATGGCGAGCTCGGTCGCGCACAACCTGCCCAACACGAAGCACCTGCACTGCTCATGGCATATAATGAAGAACATAAGAAGCACTGCCAAGGGGCGTTGCAGGGTCGATGCTGAGAGTTGCTTCGAAAGTATAGGGCGGCATCTTTCGCTTCGTCGGAAAATGTAAGCTACCTCGACCCTCACTGCCTTTGGCCGACCAACATCCACCGACGACCATATATGCCCGCCCCCCTAAAGCACAGCGATTTCTCTTCAGTGCACGTCCCCGTATCAATTCAGACCCCGCCATCACTTCCGACACCGCGCCGTTCATGCACGCTTTGCAGGTATTTATGGGTGTTTGGGAAACAATCAAGGCGCTTGTGAAGGGCACGAAATGTGAAGCTAACATAACCTGGCACCTCTACCAGTGAGTCCTATTCTGCTTGGAGGTGGCCGAGAATATATTGCGATACCTGACTCGAATCAGCCCGCCGCCCGGCTAGGGTATTGAGTATACTCCCGTGGCATGCAGAAATCCCGACACGCAAGGCCGAACAGTGAGTGTGCTCAACAAGTTATGGTAATGCCGTTCTGCCCCGCACGTTTTGTATGCGGGCAACGAGCGTGCTGGGCGCGTTGCTATCACCCAACTACAATGACGTTGAATGTGACAGCATCACAGCGTTTGGAGGGAATTTTCAGCGTGATCAAGAAGGGCAACCTCGTGAGGAGGCGCGCTCCTCTGATGGCAGTGAAAGACGAGGTGGAGAGGCGCGCATAGAACCTTTGCCTGGAATCTAAGTTGTGCGTACCTCGGGGGGCGTACACATCCCCACGAATCGGAGGTCATAGATATGTCCAATATTATTCATTGTGTGCAGGCATCTGCAAACAAGATTGTCCACGCTTTAAGCTTCGTCTGGTCGTGAACGCCACTCATATATATTTAGGCGGGTTGGAAACAAGATAAGAAGACTGGTTTGCACCTTCGATCGTACCTTTTCATCAGTGCAACTCTATATTTGACTGTGTGCAGGCTAGCGACAGAACGAGTCTACCTAGGAGGAGGCCACCATTAAGACGACGTGATGAAGGAGGCGGAGACCATCAGGAAGGAACTGCAGAGGGTTCGAGCCTCGGAACATGCTCAAGAGGTGAATTGCGCATTACGTTTATTTTCTTCGACGTATGATGTCAGGCGCTCGATAGCGTTCAAAAAATCAACCGAAATCAGTTTTTGTCACCCCTCTCCAACACGTATGCACATTGAATGTACGTTGCCCGTGCTACTCGCTATGAAAAGGAAATGATCAACGAAATCTACGCAAGCTCAGCTTATTCTGTCTCCGTCGTGAGTCAACCCGTCCAAGACGCACGTACGTTCAATGTACGTTGCCCGTGTGACTCGCTGTGAACAGGAAATGCTCAACGAAATCTTCGCAAGATCAGCTCATTCGTTCTCCGCCGTGAAAGAAGGGCTGGTGGGATTCGCAGCACGAGCAGACAACAGCAACGGAGATGTTTGCTGTCAGGTGCCCGAGGAAGAGCTTGGAGAATATTCAAAAGATGCGACTGGCATAACCATGTTTGGCACTGTATCTTTGGTTTCCTTTTCCAAACTTGCAGCAAACGTTGAAATCGATACAGTCGTTAAGGTATTATATAAGCACAAGGCGCGCATGGTGGGTCACATTGTTGTTATTGGGCCCGGCGGCTTTCAGCTGTGCTCCTGCTTGCAGTCGATGAGAACCGGTTTGCAGTGTAGGCACATTTTTGCCGCTCTCATTACGGAGTTGAAACGCGGGGCCGAGTTTGAGGGTGCGTCGATTCACCCTCGCTGGCGAATTAGTTCAGATAATTGGAGCCTGGAGAGTGCCGGCCTGCGCAAATTCAACGGGGAAGAGTGTGTAGAGGGGGAAGGGTGTGGAGAGTATAGTGGCGATTCCACCGACGATTTTCAGGGGGCAGAACTTGGAGGTTCGCAGAAGGGCACCGCACGCGACGCTGCCGTGTCTGTAGTTCGTGGAAGGATGTACGCAAACTTGATGGAGACATGCACAAGGTGCGTCCGGAAGTACGTTGATAATTTGGACCCGAACAACACGTCGGCTGACGACCAAGCAATGTTCGCCAGCATGGAGCGATGTTGGGGCGTTTATGTACAAGCCCCAGCCAATCAGAGATCGTCCGGCGGGGTTGGGGTTTCCACACCGTGGGCGGTATCAACCCGGGAGATTTCCGTTTTCGTACCCGTGGCTTCGGAGTTGTAAATATATGGAAGGATTTATGAACCAGGGGTGAGGCGCTATCCTCTCCGGGTGGCGCTGGCTCTATGTACCAGCCCCAACCAAATACTGCAGCCAATCAGCAATCGGCCAACGGGGTTTGGGTTTCCACGCCGTTCGGGGCGGTGTCGGCACGGGAGAACTAGGCTTTGATTTCTTATGCCGGCAAAAGTCAGTATTATTCTGCCCGTTTTATGCCGTTTTTTCACAATTATGCTCACAGATTCAAGAAAAATGCCCCAAGTTATTCTCGTTTATTTTTATGCCCGATTGTTTTACTTGATTTAAAGGACCCCCGCCCGCGATAAGATTACTCATATACTCCGAAGTAGTATGACGGTCGTCAGGGCACACTAGTGCTGCCGGTCTGTTGCTGCTTTGAGCGCGATTCCAGATTCCAGATTCCAGCGTGTATACACGGTGTGTGGCTACCATTACAGCAGTGGACAGCAGTGTATGCTGCCATGCTACCTGCTTGTCGTTCTCTTGGTTAATACGAGTACTTCATGTTACAGCCCCCACGGCCCGCGACCACTCTGATACCTGAGGCCTTGATCTTCGTTGATTCACACTCTTCCATCGGTGACACTCCCTCGCCTCTACTACCAGGTATCTACTATCAAGTATCTAGCTCTCCTTCCTCCTGTGCAGAAAGTAATCCTGTGTTGTCCACTTCCTAGACTATTTCCAACTGTTGTGCGAAGATGCAAACATTAAATGAGCTGCTGGCTACTGAGCTACGCAATGATTCAACCGTACATTCCCGATCTGCTATGTATGATATATATGTATGATACATGTTTGCTGCCAGATTTGCAATTACTTCGTGACAGAGTCCAGAGGACGGTTGCGGTTGTAGTCCAGCAACAACGATGCCTCCGCCATGTCGCCTAGTGCGAGGTGCTGGCTGTCACTGATGGTAGCACGCAAGCGCGAAAACGCGCGCTCGATCATAGTCGACGACGGCTGAATCAGGGCCATAGACCTCCAAACGTCAAACCAACGAAGCAGTTCTATCTCATGGTCCGCCCAGAAAGCCTCTACGCTGTAGTCTGCTGCAACGCCCTGGGCTTTCGCTTGGTACTGCTTAAGCTCGTGGTGGCGGCTGTAGATCTTCGACTGGTCGTCGAGGAAGGGGAAAACGCGAAGGTGGTTCAGATCATCTAGGGTGAGGTTCCACCGCCTCACGTGGACAAAACCCACAAACTGCGCGCCTTGAAATATCTTGAGGGCCTCCGTCTCTGGGGAGGATACAACTACTGTATATCACCAACCAACCATCGACGAGGGCTGCTGCAGAAGACGCTTAGCAGCGAAGCATCTCAGACGATCCACGGCCTCTTGGGCTCCAGACGCCAACAGGTTCCGAGTAGCACCCCAGGCATAGGGTCAGACACGCTGTTGCTGCCGGCTTGGGCCATCTACCTCTGTCGCTGTCGCTGCCGTCTCTCGTCTGGGTCAATCTGTGCTCTGCAGCCCAGACGAAGAATATTTTGTAGAATTTTTCGAGGCGTTTCCTACCATGGGGAGCTAAATCAGGCCCAAATCAAAATTATGCCGCATAAATATGCCCCTTTTTCGAGATTATGCTTCGGAAATTCCTGATTATGCTCGGTTTTATGCGATTTTTGCTTTTGTGCTAAAACGGCCCAAAAAGGCAAATTATGCCAAAAATTATGCCGGCATAAGAAATCAAAGCCTACTTATCTTCCCCGAGTGTCGCAGGCTCTATGTACAAGCCCCAGCCAATCAGCGATCGGCCAATGGGGTTTGGATTTCCACGCCGTTCGGGGCGGTGTCGACACGGGAGAACTCGTTTTTCCTCCCCAGGGTGTCGGAGTTGTAGAAATAAGGTGGGAATTCTGAACAGGGGATGGGGCCCTATCCTACCCGGGTTTGCGCTGGCTCTACGCGCTCCAGCCAATCAGCGATCGGTCAATGAGGTTGAGGTTTCCACACCGTTCGGGGCGGTGCGACCTTGAAGATCGTCGTTATAGTCTCCGAGGTGTCGGAATTGTAGAGATACGGAAGAACTTCTGAACCGGGATTGGGGCCCTATCCTCCCCGGGTTTGCGCCGGCTC
>JBBMKB010083452.1:0-12179 GCA_037833945.1 Alaria marginata
GACCCGAACCGTGAGACGGAACACCTAATGGTCCGACCCGTGAGATTGAAAATCTCCTGACCCGACCCTACCAGATCCTTGACGTTTCGAACACCTCCTGACCCGAGCCGACCCGACCGGTGAGGTTTCGAACACCTCCTGACCCGAGCCGACCTAGTCCGCGAGTTTTTGAAAACCTCCTGACCCGACCCGCGGGCCGGGTTATAACCACCTGACAGAAAAACCCTTACTTGGTAATATCCACGTAATATCCGTATTACACCTGGTAGATATCGTATGTATCACAAGCGAAGCGAGATTCCAATCTACGCCGACGCCAAAAAATAGGGGCTCCTTCTTTCCACAGCCTCGTGTACACCCGAACCTCCCATGTGCCGTGTCCCGCCCCACGACCTGAATCTCCCAAAAAGGACACTAAATAAAAACAAAACGATATTTTGTGTGTCTACTGCTTACACCGTGTTCGACGGACTTTTTTTCTGCTTTTGCCACCGATTCGCACCGTTGACGACGACACTTGTTTCAAATATCCACCAGCAGCGCGAGTTTCTATTATAAAGCGAGAGCTATGATACAGCGGTGTCATATTATGCTCGTGTGGTGCATCTCTAGACTTATGATGCCTGGCACCTAAACAAATAATATATTTATTTGGGGTTCGAATCCCCCCATCGCCTATCGTTTTCTTCTTGGCCTTGACGGTGTGTTTGCAGAATGCCAAATTCGTTTGGGTAGGAAAATATGTAATGATAATAATATTGAAACCGACCAACCTCGAAACCTACGGCTAACCCAACCCACACGAACTATTAGCAAAAACGGGCCAAAATGACATCTCTAACCTAGATTTTCGTGGGTTGGGCTGGCCTTGGGTTGTGACGTTCGTTGGTTTCAATACTACTAGTATTGTTACATGGTATCCGTTCCTACCCAACCTAATTTGGCGTCCCACCCACAAAAAATCCTCAAAAAACGGCAAAAATTACCCTTGTTACCCGCAGCCCTACCATATAGGAACATCCATATATTACGGGGGACCATAGTAAATAGGACATACGGTACACACAAAAACCTATATATATTTCCCTACTTTTACTAACAATATTTGGTCCTATTTACTATGGCCCCCCGTAATAGTGTGATGGCATCCCCTCTCCCCCGTTGCGGCTTATGATTTATAGGAGTTTTCCCCTTTTTACCTAGCAGGCGTTATCGCCAGCCTGAACGGACGGTGCCCCCCCCCCCCCTTGCTGTCAGATGGCAGTTTGGGCTGACAGCAAGCAATCAATACGAGAGATACAACATCCAGGCAACCCTCGTGTAAGTGACCATGTACATACAGACCCAGAGGCACCCCTGCATATTTATCAGTAGTCGGTCCCTAGGTCCATACTGCCCCATACTGGTATATGAACACTGGCGTCAAGTGCGGGCTGACAGCGGCAGCCAGAGCCCCTGATCGGAAAAAAATGTGCTCCAATGGTAGTGTATCTATCTATACACGTTGTACGTGTCTTCTTGCTCGAATAGCCCTATGAAGTTGCAGTTCGACGAAGAACCTAATATTAGATAAGGAAGTAGTTGCGGTTCAACGAACATCAGTTGTGAATTGTGAACAGCAGTTGTGCCGCTTAAAATTGACCGTTGACACTCGGATTGCGGCGATAATGTACCGCGAGCAGTGCTCACAGTCTAGGGAAACGAGATTCTAGTGCTCGCGCAACCCCCTTGACGCTCATTCTCCCTTCGCACCTCGCACCTGGACTCTCGAAACTTCATAGTGATAACACCTTGTCCGGGCCTGTGAGAGCGCCACGCACAGCTAAGATACCACCGTACCTCACATCACCTTCAGAGAAGTGCGAGCTGTTTGACAACAGCTCCACGCTTAGGGTGATTCCGAACGAACTAAAAACAAAGTCAGGAATTGTGCACGTGGAATTGTTACTAAAAATCTTGACGTTTTCGCGAACCGTGATATTTGTCGCGAATCCTGATTTTGAAAAGTTCTGAAAATTTCAAAAGAAAATTATGCAAAAGGATTCGTGACAAAAAAAAAACGTGTTTTCTTTTTAAACGTGACATTTCAGAATTTCAAATTGTCACGAATCGTGATTTATTTTAGCAGCAATTGCTATTTTTTGCGTTCGGTAGGAACGACGCTTCGCTTCCAAATACCGTAATCGGCCAGCATTGTGAGACCTGTTCTCGACCGCCAACGTTTGAGGACAAGCATCACCTTACGATCTGAGTCCCAACAGGTTATTATGAGGCCCGAAAGGACACGAAATTCCACTCGTCATGGCCTGGGGTCGCATACATGCACTTCTTCCCGGAATTATCCCGCTCTGCCGTCAGACAACTTGAGGACAATCATCATTATTAATAGACAAAATGAATCCCAACAGGTTATGAGCCTCGAAATTACATGAAACCCCACTCACTCGTCTTCGCCTGGGGTTACATACATGCATTTATTCCCGGATGTTATCCCGCTACATCGTCGAACGACTTGAGGATAGTCATCGCCAGACGATATGAATCCCAACAGGTTATGAGCCTCGAAATAACGTGAAAGTCCACTCGTCATTGCCTGGGGTCGCACACATGCATTTCTTCCAGGAAGTATCTCGCTATATCGTCATACCACATACTTGAGGACAGTCATCATCGCCACCATTATTGCCGAGAACAACACCCTTACCATCACCACACATATATGCCAACGACGAAGGACAAGGCAGGTTATATTCAGGGTTTTTCACGGGTCACGATGCGACCCGCTGGTCGGGTCAGGAGCTTTTCAAACTCTCGCGGGTCGACTCGGATCGCATCAGGAGGTGCTCGAAATCTCACGGGTCGGGTCAGGTCGGGTCAGGAGGGTTTCGAATCTCACGGGTGGGGTCGGGTCGGGTCACCCTGACCCGATCCGACCCGCGAGGAACGGTCCGACCCGTGAAAAGCCCTGGTTATACTGGATTTATCTCAAGCACCATGGACCCATATACATGGTTGGACGATGATGGCGAGGTTGGAAAAGGCTTCGCACAACAACTCAACGAGGGTGTGATCGCGAGGTTTGATGTACTGGTACTGGTCATAGAGTTACTATTTGAAGAGGTTATCAACGACCGAGTACAAAAAGCGGAGTAGATGCTCGTGGAAGGTAGGCTGTGGGCGCTCTCCGGGCAGTCTATAGCGCCCAGCCTATCTCCCACGAGTGTCGCCACCGCGTATTTTTTTCGCTTATTATTGTGTTTGTCATCCGACAACGTGTAATGTGCAGCATGATGTTCAACGTCGATCAAGATCATTTGAAGAAAACCATAAACCCACGCAAAAGGAAACCTATGCACTACCTCTCCCTCCCTTCTGTACCTACTGTAGTTCAGACTAGAATATACATCGATTATTGGTAACCTCCTGCCAGGTATGTTTGAAACTCTTTGACCCGTACGTCAAACCTCGCGTTAGCGGCCTCGTTAATTTGTTGTTCAAGGTTTGTGCAGCCTTCCCATCACCGTCGGATGATACGTCTCGGTCCACGAAACTACCCCTCAGTGCTTGGGCTTGGTACGATAGTCTGCCTTATTTTTCGTCGTGGGTACGATTGATATATGCTCGCCGACATCGCGACCCAGCTGCTTGCCGAGGCCCCGTTCAACTCAATCATGTAGCAAACCAAGGACGATTTGCGCTATCCAAACGACCATTTTCAGCATATTTATTTTTCCGGATTCCCAGAAAACCCCACTCTCGACACAATACTCACAATTTTGGCACGAGCGATTGTGGTGGTAGGCTGTACGATCATCGTGTATACCACTTGGGGTAGGCTGTAAAATGTTCATTTTTGATGGCGCCGAAAAAAAACCGTTTTTTTAGCCTTTTCCTTTCTGCAGGGTAGGTGCATGCCACGGTGGGGATGAACCTAACATTCCTGAGGTTCCTCGATTGAAGAGCTCTCTGCTGTAGTAGCCATCCCAAACCTGACTTTAAAAAGTAAAAGCATGTCATTGTGTAACCCGATGATGAGTGCTCGACAGCACACCCCTCGAAAAGACATGAATGTTAAGCCCTCTCGTCGTTGCCTGGAGTCGAATACTACATACAAAAGGTAGTGGCGACGCTCGGTGAAGACATAGATAGGTTGGGCGCTCTCTCCGGGCAGCAGTGTTGAAACAGTTAACCAACGACATGCTAAACCCAGCGAATCTGTTCTCGCCAGGGAGTGATCGCACAGAGTGTTGTATGCGTTGTATGAATACATGTACGTATAGGTAGGCCTGGGGCCGAGCACCTGTCTGTGATAAAACGAAAGATTGCCAATGTGTTGCACGATGTTTCTCATATTATGATGTGTGGCCGGTGGCCAGTGAATTAGGATACACCCCGACACAATATGTCACTACGCAAAGCTTTAAGTTTTTAGGATGAAAGAAGATACCGGTTTCCACGAACTTTCAAAGACTATACACGGCATAAATGTAGCGCCCTCCGCTGAGCAAGTACATTTTCTCAGTGAAAATGCCTTGGCATCCTCCAAAGGGTACGCCTGGGATTCTTACAGGCTATTTCTTACGCATAGGCCGAGATAGTGTGCATGCCTGCCCGTCGTGGGCAAACTCAGACAAAAAAAAAATGCTTCCTTAGGGTTTCGTAGAAGTTGTTTAACCTCTGTGTAACTGCACACACACATGGTTTTGGCGACAAATTACTTGGAATTAGTGTGGCATTGTTTGTCCAGTAGCGCACGGGGTTAATTTTCGGTTGCTGGAGGCACTTGTCCCGCATCCCCCTCCCACCCCCCACCCGACCCCGAAGCCCAGTAGCCCTTCGACACAGGCACAACCTTAGTCGCCTCGCTGTTCACCTCGCCCCCCCCGTATCCCCCTCCTCCGTGCAACTCCACGTTGCTCCTTCGGAGTCGCGAGTTCGGGTGGTATTCGGTCGATTGTCCGTAGCTGAAGGTCGAGAATTCTTTGGTTTCCCCGCACCCGTTCCAAGATTCGTCCGACTCGTCGCTGCTGCCTGTCCGTTTTGTGATGGATATCGGATATTGGGTATCGGATATCGTATATCGGATGATAATATAGTTTGACATTGACATGTATATACGATACAGATAGACGATCAATCATATCGATACTATCTTGATATTCGCATTTCGTTCGGCATAATAAGCAAAAACGAAACGCGTCCGATACGATATACTACCTGTACACGGTGCTGGCCTGTATGATACCAGGTATCGAAGTTCGTCATTTCGATATATCGAAAAAATTGATGCGATACCCTACACTGACATCTGTTTTTTAGTTTATCGTGCTTGCCACCCGACAATGGACAACAAGAAATTTTGAAGATAGCAGTGAAATGAGCTGTTATACGAGAGTAGCAGCGTGTTCAAAATAGGGTATCAGTGTTTACGGTTTCATAGTGACGGTCTCATAGTGTGGTGGAACCCTAAAAACACGGTTGAATTTACCCCAGGGTGATCAGCTTTTTGTTGCAGGTTTTACTCGTAGGGTATCGTGCCGCATTTTGAGGGCCTTGAGCAGTGATCGACGGATCGTACATCGTGAACTCTCTCCAACTTTGCACGCCAACTTCCCTCGAGACCACCGATAATTAACACAACTGACCGTGGAGTGCCTTATATTTCGCTAATTCTGCGAGGCTTGAAGCTCTTGCAACCAGTTGGTCGACTCCGACTGAAAGTTATTCACCTCTTATTTGGTAGACTGTCTGACGAAGAAAACTAAGCCAGATTTATCACGCCACTTGCCAGTATATTCCCCTATAGGTTATGAGCCTCGATTTACGTAAGCACTACAGCAAGCCGCGGGTCACGCCCAAGGACCCCGTGAGGACCCTGAGCTATTGTTTCCGCTGGACAGAGCTGCCGGGAAGAACGAGTATATCGCCAATATTTTATTTTTATGAATGAAGCAATATCTGCCACCGACGACGATATTTCTAACGCCAACTATTCATAACCGTATACAGTCGAGGTCCCTCTATGGTGCGGGTATGTGCCAAGCGATATCACCCGCACTATAGCGGGCACCCGCACTATATAGAACAGGGAAACATATAGGTTTTAGTATGGGCGGCAGCATTCGTGCCAAGCGATTTCACCCGCACTATACCGGGAATACGCACTATTTAACCCGCACTATAGGGGGACCTCGACTGTGGTTTCATCCTGCGGTTTTCATTTTTAGGTGATTGTGTTTTTGGGCTCGTACCTTCTTGCCCTAGAGATCCTCCATCGTTGTGGCACCAATACCACGCCAGCACGTCGTGCTTTGCCCAAGCCCTGCCCGTACCCGCGGTGAGGCCCACGAACGCCTGCACGCAAGTGGGTAGCGGTTACAGTACGCGATTGTTTTAACGCTTCACTACCGCTGAAATACGCCACACTAATTTCAAGCAGTTTGTCCCCAAAAAAATGGGTAGATTTTTAAAGGGGTTGAGCACGGTCACGCAAACAGGTATGACGCTTGGCCATGCCACCACATCGCTGCAACAGCTGTATGTTTGTAGCAGTGGGGGGCTCCCAATAGTGCGGGTATGTGCCAGCCCAAATTGCCGGCACTATACAGGGCACCGGCACTATTTGCGATAGGGCTACTTGTAGGAGAGTTATTCACGAGAGTTCCAGTTGTGCCAAGCGATTTCACCGGCCCTATTGATAGTAGTGGCACTACTCAATCGGCACTATTGGGGGTCTCGCCATGAGAGCATCAATCGATCAAAGAATATCGTATCGTACACGTAGCATACATGAGAAGTATGCTCCTGATAGGGTGTCCCCATTGAACGTGCAGTAGGCTGCTACGCATGGCTGCTCCATCGAGCGGGGTGGCTGGCGTGATGCTTCGCTGCAATAGGCCATACCGTCTCCAAAAACAACACGAAGTTTTGTTTCTTTTTTGTAGGGATGTTTGTGACCGATCGACACTAAAGCTCATGTTGCATGTTATCGGGCGGCAAACATAATATTAAGGTACACTATTAAGGTACACAATAGAGGCACTCGTAGACTACGTGCGTAGTTTTTTTTTGTTAGTTCCCCTTGTTTTATTTTCTCCTTTCTGGGTGTGTTTTGACGGCGATTGACGCTGAAACTCATGTATGACACTTGTCGAATGGCAAGCATGGTAATAACAGTAAACGAACGGTTAAGATCAACCAACATCGCATATACAGTACCTCATATTGAGGATGGACGGTACCTTTTCTTGGGGAAGGAAAATACGTTTTCTTGGGGAAGGAAAGTATCTTTTATTGGGGAATGACAGTACCTTTTCTTGGGGAAGGAAAGTGCCTTATCTTGGAGATGGACGGTACTTTTCTTGGAGAAGGACAGTACCTTATCTTGGGGAAGGACAGTACCTTTTCTTGAGTATGGACGGTACCTTTTCTTTGGGATGGACGGTAACTTTTCTTGGGAGAGGACAGTACCTTATCTTGAGGGAGGTCCAGCAGGACGCTCAGGTTTATCGGTACCGCCAGCAGTGGCTCGTCGGCCGCGATCCCGTCGTCGATCCAAACCACCAGGGTTCCCAGTCGGCGTCCTTCTCCACCGTCCTGCAAATAGCAAGTAGCAGGGCATGTGTGTACCACTTTTTTTGTCAAGATGAAATCGTCTCCCTCGAACATGGAAAGTAATTAACGACTTGAATTAGTATGACTAAATCAAATTTCACCACCCCCTCCATATATATATATATACGAAGCAGTTGTATAAGGCATAGGGTTAGAAAGGGGTGAAGCGATTGCTTTTGTATTTGTGAGTTTCCCTTGGTTTTCCTCTGCTCTCTGGCATCAGTCATGAGCGGCCGACGTTGAAGCAGAGGAAAACCCAATAATAATAAGTATTGGATAGATTGGGGTTTTGTGAGGAGACGGTGTGTGGGGGATCGAGGAGCGGATTGAACAGACGAACAGGAGCAGTGGCAACGCGGTTGGACGAGGCAAAGGCCTTCACGACTTCGCGCCTTCACCGATCGAGAACATCAACATTGTGTTCTCGTGTGATAATCGCGTTGCAGATGGCGTACATATGCGCACTATTGACCGTTGTGGGACCCATGAAGAAGCGATACACAAAATATAAAGTACGGGATTATCATGATGTGAGCGCGCAACACACGATAGTCCATGCTACCCGCGTGCCGTGCAACTCCTTGCCTTGTAGTACGGCATAAGAACTTCGTCCCATTCATTCTGGGCGCCAGATGTGTTGACGCACCAGCCGGGGTCACACAGGGGGAAGGTAAACACAGAAGATTTCTCTCCACCTTTCCTCCTGCGGTGCGTTCCTTCATTTTTATCGCGAGAGGGGTTCAGCCGTCCCTTTCCCTTGTGAACGTTTCACGTCTTTTTTTGTTTACTCACGAATAAAGCATCGCTTTCTACGCTATATTGCGATTTTTTCACTCCGGAGAGATTCGAACCCACAACACAGCCTTCAGAAGGTTTACGAGGTTACCAACTGAGCCACTGGGGACACCAGGCACCAAAAGCATCGTCCCCTGGTCTACCTGTCTGCTTCGCTTCGTGTGGTCGATCTTGTCCTCGTCAGTTTTGCATCTTCATGTTTTCCCTCCCAAGCCCCACGAGGGCTCAGGAGGAGCGGCTGGATATCACTTCGGTGTTCAATAGCGCTAAGAAATACCTGACACAACTGTTTTTAGAAAATTACAACAAGGTTTACTATTAATACCACTGCGTTTGGGATGCTAGAGATGTGTGCGTGTTACAAACAGCTACCGGTTGTTCAACTAATGACACACCCTACGATAGTGGGAGCACACCGCCTAGGCCAAAAACTCGTGGATGCCCCCCGTGTACAGCTATTAGAGCGCCCTTCAACTATGGTATTACGGGGGACCGTAGTAAATAGGACCTACGGTGAACACAAAAACCTATATATTTATCTATTTGTACCAACAATATTTGGTCCTATTTACTATGGTCCCCCCTAATAGCGCCCTTCCGTTCGTCCTTGCAGTTTCGCTGCAAGATGGTCTCTTCCGCCCGTGAACCACAGTAAACAATAACCTTTCCCGGTTACTCCATTCTAGTATTGCGGTTGTCACAACGGGTTCCTCCCTCAAGCTAGAGCGCGGCGGTGCACCGCACACAAGACCCCTCCCCCACAACACGCGCCACCCTCCCATCCCGGAATCACACAGCGCACACACCTTAAGGTAGGGCACCAGGTTGGGAGTCGCGGAGAACTGGTGCAGGTACTCTGTCGCCACCCTCGGGAAGTATTTGACCTTTGATTCGCAACCAAGAAGCACACGGGACCGCTTGAGTAAAGAGCTGGGAGTAAAGCACATTGTTACGGTAGCACTGGCCTTTTATGTTCAGCCCGAGAATGCCCAGCTGAACGTTCGACCACCCATGTTCAGTATATAGCCAGTTGGAAGAATTTAGCTCCTACTGTAAAAGGAAACCAAACAAAGCAAGCGCTTCGACGTATTCATCTTTTAGTTTACTTTTAACAGACTGACTACCAATCGTAATGTAAAAAAATACCTGCCTGGTAAAAAGTAGTAGGGTTTTGTTGTGAATTCCGAGGCTGCGCGCACCGCGTCAATGGCGTCAACGCTTTAGAGAAGCCTCGAAGTTCTTCCCACAGCAACATTCAGCTGATACACGTTGCACACACAGCATTAGACGATAGGGGTATCACTTACCGGGTATTGGTCAAAAACATTAGACTCCTCTCCGAAGGATGTCAGTCAGAAAAGCCCCGCCATTTGAGCTGCTGTACATCAGTCAGGTGGCCGATATAGCTCAAAGCTCAAACGGGGCGCGTGCCACTTTCTACTACTGTAGGTATTAGTATTAGTACTGCTATTAGTATAGAACTTTTTGGCTTTCTGAACGACGGGACTCCTTGACTAATACTAATACTAATACTAATACTAATACTAATACTAATACTAATACTAATACTAATACTAATACTAATACTAATACCAAGATCGTCGGAATATCGTTTTTGTTTCGCAAAATGTTTTCTTTTTAATATTTAGGCCAGGAGTTTGTTTGTCCATCTTGGTCACACTTTCATTTACTCAAAAAATGGTTTCGGCGTGAGGTACCAGTATAGAGCTCCTCAAGTGAGGAGCTCAAGAAAAAAAATGGTGTTTTTGCACTGACTAAAGTAATACAGTACCGTAGCATATGTCACATGACTGATGTAGCTCAACGGGGCTCATTACCTATTACCCGAGGAACTGCCCAATATCGTTGGAGCTCCATTCGCGTCTTGCGGCATCACCCACTATGTCCTTAGGCCATGGATTGCTCATCAGGTTAAGCGTGCAACCTTTTCTCGAGGCCAGGCTTTGGGGTGAGGTATGGAGTTCCTCAAGTGAGGACCCTCATAGAAGATAGAAGATACAAGATAGGAAATAGAAGATACGAGATTCCTCTACCGTACGACACGTCAACGCTTTTCTTTCACTTTTTTACCGCAGAGAAATCGAGAAATCCGTCCCACAGCCGTATTTAGTCGATGCTCGGTTGCGAACTAGCGCTAGCATTACAGCAGTCGCGGTCCCTCGATAGCGCCGGTTGGGTAGTGCCGGTTTCCCGCTATAGTGCTTGTGAAATAGTTTGACCCACAGGAGAAAAAAAAGACTAGAAGTGTGGAAGTATGCGGAGTAGTGCCGGTTGCCTCGGTAGTGCCGGTATTTCCGGCTGGCCCATAGCGGCGCCATATAGTGACCACTACCGTACCTTAACGAGGTGGTGCTGGCCGTCGGCTAGGTCCCACGCCACCGGCGGGACCAGCTCGGAAGTCGCGAGCGCGGAGTTGTTGCTGCCCCTCCCGGAGGAGTGGATCCCGACGTGGTCGTAGACGAGGTCTCCGCTGGCATCCCCCGCGTTGTAACGGTGATCGAGCTCCACCTTCGCCGGAGCGCATTGATTTCACAAAACGTCACTTTTCGGCCAGGTAGGCTAACCATTTTACCACCGCACAAGACATCTCATACGCGTGCTACGATAGAGGTATTAATACTACTATTAGTATAGCACTACTAATGCTACTGTTAGTATAGCACTACTAATGCTACTATTAGTATAGCACTACTAATGCTACTATTAGTATAGCATTACTAATACTACTATTAGTATAGCACTACTAATGCTACTATTAGTATAGCACTACTAATGCTACTATTAGTATAGCAGTTTTTGGTCAAAATAATTTTTCAGGATGACCGGGCGCTGCTTAACCCAAAATCGTCGAGATTTCAGTATTGTTTGGCAAAAAGGTTGTTTTTATACGTAGGGTACGGCTTTGTTCTTCAGGTTGCACTTTCAGTTTGATCAAAATCTGTTTTTTTTGGTGAGGTATACAGTAATCTAGTAATCTAGTAATAGTGTAATACTCAAGTGAGGACCCTCATAAAAAAATGGTTTTATTATGTTATTATACTGTACTGATTCAAGTAGCAAGTGTCCCCACCCTAAGTTTCGAGCGATTTTATCTAAAACGTGGATGGAGTTCCAACCCGGTTGTTGTCCTTTTCGGGATCGAGGTAATAGCCACCCGGAAGGCGACAGGTGCGACCCTAACAGTAACCCATGCTTCAATAGAGGTACTAATACTATAGTAGTACTGCTATTAGTATAGCACGTTTTGGCTGAACCGTTTTTCCGTTTTTACGAATGACGGGGCTCCTCAACCAAAAATCACTTACTAATAGTATACAAATTTCCTTACGATTTTGAAACACTTTTCGTTTTATACCGAGTCCATGGGATTGATTGATTTCCCATAGGGAAGAAAACAATTAGTTTTGCCCTAGAGGGTAGTCGGTTGTTTTGGGAGAGGTATACAGTAATCTAGTAATAGTGTAATACTCAAGTGAGGAGCTCCAGAAAAAAATGCTGTTATTAGTTATTATACTGATTACAGCACGGTATTATAGCATGTGTTCAGTCTTCCACGAAGAGCGTGCAACAGCATATGCAAGCATCATCACGCTGCGAGCGTGTCGTACATCTGGCGCTAACCCTTGTACTTCGGACACATACCCTACCTGTTGTTGTTGCCGTTGTTGTTGTCGGTGTTGTTGTTGTTGTTGTTGTTGTTGTTGTTGTTGTTGTTGTTGTTGTTGTTGTTGTTGTTGTTGTTGTTGTTG
>JBBMKB010083463.1:0-12175 GCA_037833945.1 Alaria marginata
CGAATGCACCCCTCCACGCTGCTGACCACACCCAACTCACGCACCCAAGGCACCCATGAGAGCAGGCGGTGCTTGTGGTCCAACCCGCTCCCCCGGGAGTGCTCTGGAAGTTGTGTTTTGGTCATCGCTATTCGTAGGCAGCAGTTGGATTATTGAGCGGCACCGTCACAGAAAAATATCTCGCTACAACAACGTCCTGGCCCTCTGGTTTCTTGCATAGCCACCCCTTGGTCATACCCTACCCATGCATGCTGGCTTCGGTGGCGGGCAAGCCCCATAGCAGCCTCACTAGGCCTCACCCACTACCCCACCCACCGTACGCTTGCGAACCGGTCATCCTACGTTCCTCTTCGCGCTGTTTATCCCATGTTTCAATAATTTCACCCCCATCTCAATAATTTTAATTGCTTTTGCAATTAAAATTATCGAAAAGTGAAAACGGAGGTATCGGGATCTCTACTGCTAGTTTCTGCCATCTGACCAATGAAGCTCAGTTATTCTTTAGTTCTGCTTTTCAATTAATTTTTCATTTTTTTTTCAATCATGTTTCCTCGTTTGGACGGGCCCTTACTGCGCGCCGAACAAAACCAATGAGGTGTCAGTCATTTCAGCAGGCATGTCGCATCCCCGTGCCTGTCTCGCGTTTGGTCGGCTTAGATCACGCTCAAGTGCCCGATGAAGGTTTGGGCGGTGTTTTGGACGGCGTTCGCCACCTGCTAAGCTTCGCGCTCGACCTGCTGACGGTCGGACGACTCGACGATCAAGTCGACTCGGAATATATCCAAGACTTTGAGTGGTACCACACATTGCCTGAGGTCCTTGCCGCCGATGAAGAGTGACTTCTAAGCAGGTGAGATTGTGACTTCAGGTGATAAAAAAAACCGTCCCACATTTCTATGCCGCGTTTTCCGACGCATTCTACGATAGAGGTGCAGCATGTTTTTTTCTGAAGCTCCTCACTTGAGGAGCTCTATGCCTCACCGAATGATTTTGAGCAAACTGAAAGTGCGATCCGATGAGCAAACCCGTGGTCCATCTATACACAAAAAGCATAGTGCAAAACTAGAATGATATTCCGACGATTTTGGGTTAAGGAGCCCCGTCATCCAGAAACTAAAAACGTCAAAAAGTGCTACCTCTATCGTAGAACGCGTCTAGGGTGCAACCCGCCCTCCCTCGCAGGTTCTGACGTGTTTACGCTTATGCCCCACGTGCGCGCCGCATGATGCGTAGTTGAGAAGCAGGGTGTGTATGGACATCGTTTCGTCGCATAAAGTATCATTCTGGGGGACAGGGTTGATCCTTCGTTGGTATTGGTTGGTGGATATTCCGTTGGTATTGCTTGTGCGAGAAATGTTTGACTCGTTGTGTCTTGAGGGCTAACTACAGTACTTCAGCATTCTTCTGGAGGACAGAGTTTGTTATTGGTTGCGCGAAAATTACTCACCTACAGTACGCGACAGCAGTTAAGAAACTCCTATTTTGGCTAAGGCTCACGGCTTATTGTGATGTCAATGTTGAGCGCAGGCTCTTAGAGGCTATCATATACCTGGTAGGATGTAGAGTGGCGTCCTTGCTGAGCACAAATGCTCTATTTAGCTGTAAATTCTGAAATTACATAAAAGCTCAGCCTGAAATTCTTGACTGCCAAATTCTTAACACATGCCGCGTACTGTAATTAAATTATTGTGTTTTGACCGCTAAATACAGCATTCTTCTGGAGGATAGAGTGGACTATTCGTTGTTGTTAGAGTAGTTGTGCGAGTTTGTTTTACCTCGTTGCGTTTTGACCGCTCGTCTCCTCGACAGGGCAGGAGTAATCGAACAAGCGACAAGCTTTAAAAAAAATACGGAGAGTACGCTCTTGAGCCGAGAGCAATCCTTAAAGAGCTCAAGGCACGGAGGGTGTGGCGTCCGCGCTTGGGGGCGCCCAAACTTCATTAGTGGGCGCAACCTTGCCATACAGGTTAGGGTTGAACCATTGCATCTGCCGGTGGCTCGAATAGGTTGCAGATATAGGATGGAGATATCGAGTAAGAAATGTCATCGCTATGACTCATGACTACATTGGTGGGCCCAGCCTTGCCATACAGATCAACGAACCGCAGAGCGTTCTACCTGCGGCTGAATTAGGTTGCAGATACAGGATGGGGATATCGAGTAGGAAGGGTTGGTTTTTACTGGACTGTTTCTGTCGTGGCTATGACTCATAAGAGTGTTTGACGTTCGGAGTGGTTGAACGAATTTCCAGTTAGTCTTGCACTTCGTTTCCTGTCTGTTTCGACGCGCAATAGAAGTTGGCGTTGTTGGCATGTTAGGACATACAAAGGTGTTTGTTGTGTGCGATTGGTGAGCTGATATTGTGTGGTTGTACATGGAATGTGTGGGTTGGGCTGCAAATTGACTATACGATATATATGCCATATGTGACTTGGACTGCTATATATTGTAACAGTGTGTCCCGTATCAGAAGCGCTGGCTATCGAGCTGCACAAGGAGAATGTGTGCGTGCATGCGTAGTTGCAAGCATACACACATCGCCAGGTCACGATCTAGCTCATCTAAATTCTATATATGTTGGCATGGTGTTTGGTGGGTGTCAACAGTGCATATCCGACCCACGAATCCCGTGCTAGAGCATTGTGATCATCCGGCTCTCAACCGGCAAGACGATCTACAGATCATGCAGATTATGCAGATCGTGCGGATCAGGGATAGGTTTGCCCGGAAAGACATACCCAAGTATATCCTGCACAGGAGCCTGGTTTGTCCGCTGTGTGGCAGTGTACGTGTAATGTGTGATGCACCTATCGTCAGGTATAGGCGTCGGAGCTACAGTAGCGGTTTGCAGTTTCGGAAGACACGTTATGGTACAGTACATAGGTCACGCTCTCGTTTTCATCGAAGGTTCAAATCCTCAGAGTGGACTTCGAAACGAATTTCAGAGTGTGTGGCTGCCGCGTTTTACCTCTCACTGTAGAGGGAACTATTGGTAGTAAGAGACGTAACCGTAGTTTAGCTAAACGTCTAGCAGATCGTTGGATGTTGACTGCGAACAGGTATCGCCCATCACTCAACAGCTGGGTGTGGCATTGCGTCGAATCACGCGTCTTGTCTGAGCGTGCATGTGCTGTTTAGTGCACTTTGTCCTACGTTTGTACAACAACAGTAGTTGTTACGTGTTTACCGCAGTTATAGGTTGGTATGCATAGAGCCTTGCGGTATTGTAAGTGGCTTTACAGAGTATTGCAATACTGTAGTTTTCCCGTAGACTGGTTAATTTGAAGAGATATTTGATGCGATGCCATGATGCCATGATGACTCGACACGATAAAAAATCTTGATCTACTTGCCTCCAATATGATAGCAGTACGTTGTCATTGTTGTGTGTGCATGGCAATTGTTTGGAGCAGTAGCTCATACCTGGTGCATGCCTTGTGTAGAATGCAGTCAGTCGTGGTTGATGCGGTCATTAGGTACAGTATGTGGGTATTATATTTGTGAGGTGTGGCAATGTCTGCGGGGAGCGATTCGGCGACAGTTTTAAGCCCCATCAGGAATATTGGTATGAAATCGAGTACGCGTAGCTGCTATGTTCTCTATACGAAGTATATTAGCTACAAGTGGTGCACCCAGCTACCGGAGGGCAGCGCAGAGATTATTTATTCGTAATGATTTACATGAAATTATGTACTTATGACGTTCCGCTATAAACAGGGAGTGTCACTGCTCTCACTACCGGACTTCGCTAGTCAGGTGTCGGATACAGCACGAAACAACAGCTACTCGAGAGTCTGGTCTGCCCCGGCCAGGTACATGTCCGTGCTACAGTTCTAAGCTCTAATACGAATGTTCACAGCACGTGAACGAGATGATTTGTTGAACAGAGGGTGCGACGCCAATACCATGGTACCAGGGTATTAAAAATGGCCGACAGCCAAACCATATCAAGGATCTGCAGTATATGACCTTTATCCACGTTGTCGATGGGAACGATCCCGCGGGATGTCGATGGGATGCCCATGGGATGCCCATAAGTTGCCCATGGGGTGCCCATGATGTACTACGGGATGCCAATGGGATGCTCATGGGGCGCACATGGAGTGCCCATGATATACTACGGGATGCCCATGGGGTGCCCATTGGAGCCCATGGGATGCCCATGGGATGCCCGTCAAAAGCCCATGGGGTGCCCATGCGATGCCCATGGGATACGGGGTACCCATGGAGGCCCATAGTTCGCCCATGGGGTGCCCACGATATACCACTGGATACTCATGGGATGACCATGGGGTGCACATGGGGTGCTCATGGTATACTACGGGACTCCCATAGAATGCCCATCGGCTGCCCATGGGATGCCCATGAGATGCCCATGGGGTGCCCATGGGGTGCCCATGGGGTGCCTATGGGGTGTCCATGGGATGCCCATGGGATGTCCATAGGGTACCCATGATATTCTACGGGATGCCCATGGGATCCCATGAGATGCCTACCGGGTGCCCATGGGATACCCATGGGGTGCCCATAGGTTGCCTATGGGGTATCAATGATATACTACGGGATGCCCATGGGATTCCCATGGGGTGCCCATCGGTTGCCCATGGGCTGCCCATGATATAATACGGGATGCCCATGGGATGCCCATGGGGTGCTCTTGGGATGCCCATGGGATGCCTACGGGGTACACATGGGATGCCCATGGGATGTCCATGGGATGCCCACGGGATACCTACGGGATGCCCACGGGATGCCCACGGGATGCCCACGGGATGCCCACGGGATGCCCACGGGACGATCACGGGGCGCCCGCCATATATTACGGAAGGATCATGGGATGCCCACGGGATGCCCGCGATATTCTACGAGATGACCATGGGATACCCATGAGATGTTCGCGTGATACCCATGGGATGCTGGCGATATTCTACGGGATGCCTATGGGATGCCCATGGGATGCCCACGGGATACGGGATGCCCACGGGATGCCCGCCATATCCTACGGGACGCCCATGTGATGCACACGGGATGCCCGCGATATATTTTACGGGATGCCATGAGATGCCCGTGGGATGCCCACGGGATCCCAAGGGATGTCCCATGGGCATCCGATGGGCATCCCGCGGGTATTCCATGGAATGATCGTGGAGAGGTGTCCCGTGGGACATCGAGCAAAAAGTCAAATAATATATATATCACCCAAACATTTTATGAAGCATGAATATATTCTATATACGTATTAAGTAGAAGCAATGAAATTGCAATGGATGACCTTTCCACGGTGCAAACGCCTGGAGACAGGCACCCCGGGCCTGTGTATATTGCCCGGCGAATTGTACATGAGAGTGCACACTATATCGGCGACTGTAACGTGGCCTGCGTCAATGCTCATAGAATGGAGGGTAAAACGAAGACCAAATATATTCGAACGGCATGAGTCGACAACGATCCGCTATAGTTCATATACAATGCTGCTTGGTGAAATATAACCCTACCTCTAGAGCCTTGTAATATCGCCCTATTAGTTAAGGTTACACAACGAAACGCGCAAATATTTTTTCGGGAACAGTTACTCCGTTTGTGTTTTTAATATCTGCCCTGGGTACATTCAGGGGGGGCTACTACCAACACGGTACCAACAACAGTAAAATACTGGGAGAGTCTGGTGGCGGGCTATCGTGTGGTAAACGGTTCTAGTGCTTCAGGAGAAGTTGATAATCCTCGCCGAACCACCATCGCATTCGGGAGTTGGTGACAGCGCTTTGATGCTGCTGAGAGCGGAACATACAAATATCTCAGTGGTAGTGTCGCCCATTTCTTGGGTAACTTATTTCCGAATTATCTCCACGATGGCCCGGGGCCGAGCGAAACGTGACAGAGGTCAGCGGATGAACACAGACTTGGGTTGTTTCCTATCCCCGACCAGTCCCGACCTCTGTGCAGACAATGTACCTCTGCAGCGCCCGTCAGAAACGTTCCGTTTTACAAAATGCGTCAGAGCCGCACTTAAAGTCTTCCCTATCTGACGCTGTGGCGCGAAAACGACTGAGAGAAACATATCAAAAACGATTAATATATGTATACACTTCGGGACAGGCAGGCACGTCACAGCTGTACTGCGGATGGATGCACAGGATCTGCTCTGGTTTCAGGCGATAAAATATTCCTGGTCCGGACTACCCTATGGTAATTTTCCGTTCAGGAAGCGTCTGCATCTGTCGGATAGTCCCTTGACTGGTTCTACGATAGCCCCCCCAAAACCAAACGGCTTTCTTTGACGAACACGCAATGGCTGCTCGACACGAAGAGGGATGCTACTAAAAATATGTCTTCCTATATTTTGTTGTTTGCAAAGGACTATCGAACGATGACGTCGGGGTGGCAAGAGGCACCGTATTTCAGGAGATGCGGCCGGGAGCTGGTTTCAAACCGGCGATTTCGCGAAAGATAAGTTGGGGGGGCTATCGTAGAACGACTCCCTTCAGGCGTGAACAGGTCTAGCACGGATACCCTTGCATGCAGGCACCAAGGAGTACACAACCTGCATAAACTCAAACCGGTGTTTTTTTCCAGGGGTGGTTGATATATACTGTAGAAAAAACATGACAGGTGAGGGCTATACAGCACACGGAAACACTAATAATTAACAGGTATCCCGAGGGGCGTGACCTGCGGTACACGGTGCAACCTCGAGGTGCGTGCTTTCCGAAGGCGGTGCAGTATACCCACACCACAGGGGAACAACCATAGACCTGCCAAACATACAATGGTGCACCATATTTGATATCTCCATGGGAATAACATGGCGATTCGATGGCATACCACAAGGATATACACTCCCATGAAATGGTGCACAATACTTGTTATCTCCATGGCAATAACATGGCGATTCCATGGCAGACAACAAGGATATACACTCCTCCCATGTGAGATTACATTGGAACAACCAAAGCGTCCGACATGAGGACATAGATAACAACGATGATGATGAGGATGGTTTTGATGATGACGATGAGGGTAATGATGGTGACGACGATCATGACGATTTATTTCTGGTGCTTGTCATTGGCCATCGGTTGGTTGGCTGTTCGATGGTTTTGTGTTCTGAAGTTTGGCCATCCGACCGATCCGTCCGTGCAGTAGTGGGTTAGCGTGCTCGTCGGCCCTTTTTACCCTTTTGAGACTTGAACTAACAAAGAGTGATGAATCACAATGACGATTGCGGCATCAACCACACCAAGCAACGCGGGTTGCTGGACCAGGAAGTGCTCATTTGAACGTCCGAGCCGCAACGCAAAGAGTTATACGACACACGTGCAGCATGTAAACTGCTCGTATTGCGGCGAAAATATGCTAGTAAGAGTACACCGGTCGGTTTGGGCGCGTCAAGGTCTCTTTGGGCCTTAATAGTTTTAGAGTGGAGGCAATCAACCAAGAGGGGCAACCGCGATCGCCATGCATGTTCGCTTGTGAGTGACCTGCGTGTTTTATTGATACAGACAACGCTAAAATATACAACTTTAAAATCAGGCCAAGATCTCCTTTCGGGTAAGACCATGTCATAGCTATTATATGATCCAAGTCTTGCTGATTTTGGTGATGGATAGTATGTTTCTTATAGTACTATCATGTTTTAGGTTTGGTGTTAGATTTCCTTTTTTTGTTTTGTTTTGATCTTCGACAGGTTCCCGCTCGAACAAAAGTGGAAGAGGCTATCAAACAAGGAAGCTCTATTTAATATACGATCACGTCTCATCGAATGATAATATTGTTGGAATAATGGGTTTGCATTCCGTCTGATATGTAGTCGCCGATCAGGCCCAATATACCCGCGCTGTATTGATATCGCCACTTTTATCCCCCTCAAGATCATCATCGTCATTGTCCTCACAGTTGTTTTCATGATGCATTTCCTAATACGGCCGACTTTATCTGGTATGTTTGGGGTGGTGAGAACGCGGTAACGTCTACTGATACGACCGGTCTGGTTGCTGCTGAAGTCGAACACGATAACGGCGGCACCGTCCTAACATCGTAAACAAGGAAGGATCACCTCTGAGAAATATGTTATTGTAAAGTGCAGTAGTATTGTATCATATTTACACCCGACATCATTTTATAATATTGACCTACCGACAACATCCAGCTCAAATCTCGATCCCTCGTCACCAGTAGGAAGAAGAAAACCCTCACGATATCAAGTAAGGAAGGCGAACCTTACCGTTCTTTAGCGTATACCACGCCTTGTGCCAGTGTTAAATATTATCTGCGTCACCTCCACCTCGTATATCCATCCCTCATGGCCAGTAAGAAGAAAATAGACAAAAAAGAAAAATCAACAAGTTAAAGAAGATTACACAGATTACGTCAACTTCATTTACTCCCAGTACTGCATTACTCACGGTATTGCATATGAAGCCACTCGTTCAGGGCAGGCCAACCCAACCCCAGCGTAAGATATATGTCCGTCGTATCACATAATTGACCCACGAACCACCACCCGATCCACCCACCTATGTGCTGCCGCACATCAACCCAACCCTAACCCCAACCCCAACCAAGCCCCAACCCAACACAAACCCAACCCATTCCGAAACCATCCCAACCAAACCCCACCGAATCCAAGTATCTCTGGAGATCGACAGTCTACCGTTACATCACCACGCGAACGAGTCTAAAGAATATCTGTGGCGACCCTAGATGACAACACCAGTCGATCAAGGACTTTCACCAATCTCAGCTTCCCCTAAAACAATCCACCGACAATATTTCCCCATCATCAGAATATACCGCGGTATAGCCGCAAGTCGACTTCCCCACCTCACAAAACGGCACGCGGTTTTCAAGGTAGAACCCCAAAGAGTATATAAACTGTTTACGGCATATGAAAAGAACATACACATACTGTAGCAATCCCTCCCCACCGGCACGTTCAAAATATTGTGCTAACAACTCCTGCGCAGACCTTAGTCTTGTCAGCTCAGACGCAAATCACCCAGCCTCTTCGGTACAATGTATGATGCTACTACTCGACCGACCGACCGACCGACCGACCGACCGACCGACCGACCGACCGACCGACCGACCGTAGGGTGTACACAAACCCCCTAACAGACCCAAGCCCACAGCCAACACCCGTCGTCGAGGTTGCCGCGGATGTTGGTCCAGTCTTCCAGCCTGGGTACATCGCCGTTTATCACCGGTTCGATGCGGGCGGTGGCCGATGCGGTTGGTGGTGCTTAAACTGTTGCTGGTGCGTCTAATGCTGATGCTGAGATGATGCCGGTGATCATCTTCACGCTGTCCGCAGCATCGCCCGAGCTCGAGAAAACACAAAAACCACGAATTTCGTCTTGGCTCCAAGTATTTTAACCAAGCGGAAAAATAGCAGTTAGGGTGATACGAATGGCAAGGGAAAACAAGGGGCCGGGGTGTCGTGGAGCGCGCTTCGAAAGGCGAGGACTAACTATGATGCTAGAGGGTGTAATATTAAAAGGTGGTTGCAGAGGGTTAAGTGTGCGATGTGATCGGGAGCTACATCTACAACCGACTGTAACAAAAACAGACCCACGACACAAACGCGAAAGAAGTAAACCTAAACCCACGCTATTTCCAAGTAGTCTGTTCCCAAAATCGTGGGTTCGCCCTTGTATTTAGGACTGCACCCCCGTTTGGGGAACGAACCGTTTGGAATTAGAGATTAAACGATGTGTTTGTGTGCGGTGTAGTAGAACAACAGTTAGACTTTACCCGTCCGCCGGACAATGAATGTAAAAAGAACGTACAACTAAAGCTATCGAATATCGCGGTCTTCGCCATATTATTTGTTAGGATTATAACCAATCACGTGCCATATTCAATTAAACCGGGCTTTGTTTTTGTTGATTACCAACACTAGTTGTGAGAAGGAGTGATCGCAATGTGGTTGCTGCTTATGTAGATCTGTTTATCGTAGGACAATAATTGAACCCGCGAAAATCCGACGATAAGCACTTTCGCCGTAAATCCTATAGCCCAAAAACGACCACCACTAAAAATGCCGAAACATAGAAGAGGGAGGAAAAAAAAAAACAGATACACAGGTTTCAATTGTATGCCGAGTCTTCACTATAGAGTGCAACAACGTAGTTTTAGTACGGCATGCATTCCTAACAACCACACAATACGACACTAAAACTCACCCCACGCAGCAGGCGGCGAACCCCGTCACGCGTCTTGAAATTAGGACCCCCATATTGCCTCCCCCTAAAACCAGCCCCCCGTGCCCCCGGCTGAGTTCGCTCTTTGCCTGAAGGGTCATTTGTCTCCTGACTATCCACTCCATGTTTTCGCCGCAACTGTACCCGCTTTTCAGCTCCGTCAACACCCTAATGGCCTTCTTACGGTCATTCATCGCCCTCTTCGTGCAGAGGATTTCTGAGTTAACATCGATGACTCTGGGCTGGTCCAGAGGGGGGAGGGAACATTTGTTCCAACGGATTTGCCGACTGCGTCCTCGTAAACGGCGGCAGTGGTACAAACGGCGGAAGTGTGGGCGAAGGCGGTTTGATATCCGGTGACGGCCCATTCATGGTAGAATTCGGCGGGAATGAGGCCATTGGCGTGGGCGGCAGCAGTCAGAGCGGCGGTGTGGGTGTTGCAGTCGGCCGCTCGTCCATGGAAAAAGCCCATGTGGACGAGCGCAACGGTGTGGGAAGTGACACGGCCCTCGCTTTAGTTGAAGAGGAAGGCGGCGGAGGCTACTTGGGCGTCGAGGAGTCGACACCATAGGGGGCTTTGTCACCGCTTCTGCTGTCAACAGAGCCAACCACCACGATCTCGTCAGCGGTTGCAGGTGGCAGCAGTACCTGCGGCGTCGGCTCATTGGGCGATTCAATTGGCGAGTCGTACATGGAGGCGTGGACGGCGATCAGGACCCCCCTAAAAAGGGCGGAGGCTTCAAAGGACCCGAGACGTTGTGGTCATTTCTCCCAAGTTCGTCCGAGACGATCTCCTTGGCGATAGCGGACTTCTCGACTTGGCCACTAGATGGCCGCGGCATGTTTCTTTCTCGACCTTGCCGCTACGCGACGGCGACGTTAAGGTGACTGCTTCCCTGTCGGCCTGGTCGCTAGGCAACGGCGATGTAGAGGCGGGCGGCTCAGTGATGATGATGTCGTCGGATCTGGCGAGGTTAAGAAAGGTAGACATGGGTGGCGGTAGCTCGATGGTCTTGTCTACCCCCTCAGGTGTCGGCACAGTCGAAGCAGACAAGGAAAGGACTCAGAGGGAGGGAGACATTCAAATAGAGCGCGGGAGAGGTGGATTTGGTTGTGATTGTGGCACGAACACTTTGTAAAGTTTTTTGTACAGTCCACGTAACAGGGAGAGTAACAGTGGTCTCAACATGGCTTCTATACATGTTGAAATGAGACGATGTTCGTGTCATATAATGGTATTCGCAGCTCGCGTACTATAGAACGGCCTTCGTATACGGCCAAGATGTGCTGGTATTTACATATCGCCGCTCTACGCGGTAACGGTCTGACCATTTGCGGATGCTGGATTGTTCGTGCTGACAATCATGCAGCTTGAGCAGTGGTAAATCAGTGAACCAATACGCAAGAATAAGCACGACCCACTAGGGAACCGACGGTGGCCCAAAACGGCGAGTCGATACGCAATAAGAGATACGCTCTACAAGGGAACGGGTGTCAGTTTGAATTCACGAGACACCCACATCGCGTGCAAGCCTCTATACTAATGTTTAATGCATGTCGACAGAACCCGATACATTCTATTTGGATAGATGGCCTGGACGATAGGCTCAACCAGGCGGTGACGATACGGCACTCGGGCTGCCTGCTAGCGTACACACCGAAGCGCGGGATAAATTGAATATTCGACCGCAGTGGAGGGAAATATATTTGTATTGCTTGACGTTGTCGCCCTCTACGTAGTATAACACAACCACCACTCTCTCAGAACAATGATAGGATCCTGCCGTTTGAGCAGTGGGAAATACATTCAGTCTGTAAATATGCAACGAGTGGCATTCTACATAAACGAGACATCTGCGTCGTATTAAATAACACACTTGTTTCAGACAATTCAACCAGCTACAGTACGCGACATGTGTTAAGAATGTGGCAGTTAAGAATTTAAGGCTTAGTTTTTTATGTTTACAGCTAAGCAT